>JAQBSW010008480.1:0-33972 GCA_029291075.1 Eudiplozoon nipponicum
AGTCAGCAAGTATTTATTTCCGTTTACTTCAGGCATCTCGACAATGTCTATGTGTACGTGTCTGAACCGTCCATTTGGTATTCCAATGTTCTTTATCTCGGTTCTGGTATGTCTCCACACCTTACACGTTTGACACTTGGTACAGGCTCTTACCCATACCCGTATATCTTTAGACATATGTGGCCATACGTATCTGTCGTTGATTAATCGTATGGTGGCTTTAATGGATGGATGACCCATGTTATGTAATACTTGGATAATCTTGGCCCGTAACTCCAATGGCACATATGGTCGTGGTTGACTTCTAGATGTTTCGCATAACAACCACTTGCCACTTATGAGCTTACGCACATATCCTGGTCTTTTGGACAATACCAATGTAAAGGGATCCAGTCCTTGCGCTTCTTCGATTTGACTAACGAAATCATACATTGATTCATCTAAACTTTTCAAAGGACCTAGAAATATCGTATCGACATCAGCTTCATTCGGTCGGCTTAGTGCATCTGCAACCACATTCTCTTTACCAGCAATATGAGACACAGTGAAATCGAACTCTGCTAACCGTGTTATTTGGGAATTTACTCTACGAGAGTAATTAAGCCTAGCTGTTTTACCAAGTATGCTGATCAATGGCTTATGATCGGTCAATAACTTAAACTTGTGACCATCTAAGTAATGCTCGAAGTGTAACACTGCGGCATACACGGCTAGAAGCTCTTTGCCAAACGTATCATAACGTTTTTCTCGATCAGTAAGCTTACGGCTATAAAACCCAATCGGTTTTACTACGTCCCGATCTCTTTGCTGTAGCACTGCTCCTAATGCAACATCTGAGGCATCAGTGATTATTTCGAAAGGGTTTTCCCAATCTACAGGTGCTAATGTGGTTACGTCACTTAACATATCCTTGGCCTTTTGGAAATTTTCTCGGTCTTCTTGACTCAAGATGATAGGCCAAGACTTCTTGATCGTGCTCTTTTCAAGAGTGAGATGTCTTGTTAACGATCCAAGAATTCCGGCTAGACCTGGAATGAATCGACGATAATAGCTGATCATGCCTAAGAACCTTCGCAACTGGCGTACTGTTCTGGGTTCAGTTACGTCCTTAATGGCTTGGACCTTATCTTCCAAAGGCTTAATTCCGTCTTTGGAAAGTATATGACCAAGGTATTTAACTGAAGAGCAACCAATATTACTCTTATTAGGTTTGACCACTAATCCATATTGTTCCAGCCTGGTCAAAACCGTTTCCAAATGCGTGCGATGTTCGTCTCGTGAACGACTAAAAATTATTATGTCATCAATATATACTCTCGCAAATGGACAATTCTGAAGGATTTCTTCAGCCAAACGCTGGAATGTCTGACTGGCGTTTTTCAAACCAAAAGGCATTCGAAGAAATTCATGCGATCCCCCTCCTGGAAATCTGACTGCGGTGAGTGGTATCGAACTTTCTTCCATTGGTACTTGATAGTACGCTTTCTGGAGATCTAAAGTTGAATAAACCTCATATCCCATTATATCTCGGAGCAAAGTACTCTGGTTAGGGAGAGGATAAGAATCACCCTTTGTCACTGAGTTTAATAGACGATAATTCCCACAAACCCTCCATTGACCCGGTTCAGGTTTGGGAACTACCACTATTGGGGAAGCAAAATTGGAATTTGACCTTCTACAAATCCCCTCTTCGCGCAATTGATGAAATTCTGACACAGCTACTTGTTGCTTGTGTTGTGCCAATGGTTGAGCCTTTGGTGAACAAGGTAACGGAGCTACCAATTCTATCTGGTGTTCTACTCCTATTTTCAAACCTATCTTTTTGGCACTAAAAGGTTGAAACACTGCTAGGTGCTTCTCGATTATATCAGCAAAGTCATGTGCGACTGTTGGACGAGGTAAGAGGACTGTTCTAACTGCCGACACGTTAGACTCATTATTTATTGATGTCCCTACGCCTTCTGTGATAGTCCTAGCCTTGGGGTCTAATGCCAGCTTGAAATGTGTCAAGAAATCCATGCCAATGATATGGTCCTTGACATCGGCTACTAGAAAATTCCATAGGAAAGAAGATTTCTGGCCTAATTTTACCGACATTTCTTTCATCCCTTTTACTTCAATCGGACTACCGTTAGCGCCCATAGTTGATAATCAAATGTGGGGCAATCTGCTTCCACCACGTCTGACCTAACTATGCTTACCTCAGCACCCGTGTCTATGAGAAATTCTAATCCAGATAATTCATCCTTAATAATGAACTTGTTGCTGGACACTCCGGCAATATTTTCAAGATCCCCGCTTAGTGAGAATCGGACTCTCTTCGCCTTTTATCTCGGTGCTATTTGTACTAGTCGCCTCTTTTGCTTTGAGTATGCCTTTTAAAGGCATATCTGGGAGCCTTTGCAATGGAACCCCCCCTACGGCTCCTACTAGTGGGGGTTTTTCCCTTTTCCCGGTGACGGATTTCTCTCAACCGGTTTTGTGCTTCCTTTCCATTTGGGTCCACCTAATCGCGGGTAATTATAATTTTCATCTTGGCACTTCGCACTGCGTCCATATTCGCCCTGTGCCTTACCCCATCCGCGTGGCCCTTCGAAGCGTTGACGCGAGTGACTCCTTCGGCGTCTAATATACTGGACCTGACTCTGAAGTTGTGCGACATCACTACGCAAGCTAGCAACTTCCCTACATAAGAAACGCAAACTTTCTTGTGTGGTCAGGTGGTTTTCGGTATCTGCCCTGACTGGCTGCATCAATACAGAATCTGCCATTACAGCATGTACTTGTGGTTCTTGCTGTTTATACACGCCGTGTAACCATCTGAGTTTTGTCGGCCAATCTATGTTCATTGTGTCAAACACTTCCATTGTTGTTTTGAGCCTAATTGGTAACTCAGCTGTAAAAATGGAGTTGACTACATCACTTGATTTCTTGTGAACTGATCTTGAGAGAGTACCTTCTTCATCTCTCGTTATTCCTACATCTAGGAAGGATAAATATCCGTCTTTTTCATCTTCTATTGTAAACTTGATTGCCTGGTCTACCTTGTTTATGTGATGTAGCAGTGAATTTGTATCTTCATCCTTTTCAACGACCATGAAAGTATCGTCAACGTAGCGCACGTAAAAATGAGCTCCATTGATAAATGGCTTTAAACCAGTTGTTTCTAAATGGTGCATGTATATGTCTGCCAATACTCGTCCAAGAGGACTACCCATACCTATACCGTCAATTTGTCTGTAGAAGACTCCTTGGAATACGAATTGTACGTTGGATGTGCATAATAGAAGAAGTTCGCTCATGTCGTCCACTTGTATCTGTGATTCCGTTCCTGATGATCGTATATATTAAAATAGGATATTTATAGTTTTATTTACTGGAATGCTAGTTAAGAGTGACTTTATATCGAGGGACACCATTTTCCTCTCTTTCAAGTTTAGGTCGCGATTTTTTTCTTCAAATTGAAAGCTATCCTGTACAACGTGGTCTAATCTTCCTTTCATGATAGGCTTTAAAATCCGGCATACTAGTCTGGCTGCCTTGTGCTGTGGGGAATTTATCATAGATAAAATGGGCCTGAAAGGCGGAAGTCTTTCATTGTTGGTCATTTTGTGAACCTTGGGCAACCCATATAATATCGGTTGCGTTGAACCTACGGGCTTGGCATGTTTGCATTCTGTAATAAAAGCATTTTTGTGCTCTATGTCGATTTCTTGTTTAGCCTCGACCTTCGAAATAATTCGGTTTAGAATCTTCGTTATGGAATTTTCTAATTTTGCCGTAGTGTCGCGTTGTACCTCTTCGCGTTTAAATTTTGATTTGTCATTCAGAATTTGTAACATCGCCTGACTATAGTCCGTATAGTTCATTAACACTACGCCTGTCCCTTTGTCTGGCTTCATGAGTCTGATTTGTTTGTTTCGTTGTAGCTCATTTAGTTCTTCTAGATGCCTTTTGGTGACCAGTTTATTGCCTTTGAATGTGCGCATATATTGGCCATACGCACTTCGGAGGTCCGATTTAAAGAGCGAGATGTCGTATTTTTCATTTGATTTGTGTTTTGTGGCATCTTCAAAGAAGCATTCCATTGATGCCTGCATATGCATTTCTTCACGTTCGTTTATTCTAGTTTTTGTTATGCAGTATTTCGGTCCAAGAGAGAGAACTTCATTTTGATGTTTTGTTAGATTTATGTCGGTGTAATTAAAAATAAATTTGCCTGGATTCTCAGGAAACTTTTTGAGCTTAGAACATTGCACTGCATTCCGCGCTAGTTTTTTAATCTCTCTCTTCCTCGCACCTTCTGTAATCCATGCTATCTCTTTTAAAAAATTAATTCGAATTTCATCTTCTAACATCTGCAGTTTAGACTCTATAGATAGACATTTAAGTTTGTAGCTATCCGCTTTTGCTTCTTCTTCTTCGATGACATTTTCAAGAATGCGCCGATGAATATTCTCTGATTGATGCTGATTGGTACTTTTCCAACGCTTAATCACGTAAGTTGGGATTGTTTCCTCACATAGACAATTTTTATAATACATCACACGTTCCACACATTCACCATATCTACACGAATAGGATAAATATGCATTAATTGTTGTACATGGAATAGGGTGACCACGGTATTTCAATAAATTGATAGTTTCTAATTTCACCATTTTTGTAAATGTAAGAACAAAACAACGTTCTACAGACAAATTGACGGCACAGGTATGGGTAGTCCTCTTGGACCAGTATTGGCAGACATATACATGCACCATTTAGAAACAACTGGTTTAAAACCATTTATCAATGGAGCTCATTTTTACGTGCGCTACGTTGACGATACTTTCATGGTCGTTGAAAAGGATGAAGATACAAATTCACTGCTACATCACATAAACAAGGTAGACCAGGCAATCAAGTTTACAATAGAAGAAGAAAAAGACGGATATTTATCCTTCCTAGATGTAGGAATAACGAGAGATGAAGAAGGTACTCTCTCAAGGTCAGTTCACAAGAAATCAAGCTGGACTGGACAATATATCCATTATATGAGTAGTGTGCCAAGGGCGTACAAAAGGAACCTAATAATAAATTTGGGCACACGAATACGCAGGATTTGTTCACCGGACAACATTGAAGGAGAGCTAAATTTGCTTCGCGAAGCTTTGAGAAATAATGGCAATCCGGACTGGTTCATCGAATACAACTTGAGGCAACGCAACAAAATCGAGGCCAATTTGGAAGAAAATCAAACTCCCCAGATAGTAACGCTTAGTGTTCCCTTTGGAGGTGATCTTCCAGCGGAAATCTTCAAACGAAAAGTAATTCGAGCGACAAAAGCACAGTTTCCATCAATACAGGTGAGAGTGGTGTTCAACACAACAAAACTGATGCGCACGAATGAAAAAGATAGCCTCTCTGTGACGTCAACACCTTTGTCTGTATACAAATTTCAATGTACCTGCAACGCTCAGTACATCAGCAGATCAAAAAAGAGGCTCGAAACTAGAATAAATCAGCATCTCCCTCAAAAACTATTAAAGAGGGGTGCAGCTCCTGCACAAAAATCAGCAATTTGCGAACATGTACTACTCACAGGTCATGCTGTTAGTAGTAACAATTTTTCAGTTCTCTACAAGGCAAAAACAGAGAAAATGCTTCTGGCTTTTGAAGCTATTGCAATTAATTAGCTGAAGCCCTGCTTAAACGTGCAGAAAATAATTCAAAAAGAAATTAAATTGGACTGGAACAAAGACATAACTGACATGCCTTTAAAAATAGCCAACGCTTCGCAAAATACGACACATACATCAATTACGGACGCAATTACAATGAAAGCGATGACACACCAAATGACGTTACGCAAAAGGAGTGGTCTAAATTGCGCAAAAGTAGTGGTCTAAATTGCGCAAAGCAAAGGCTAGCATAACGAAGAGGAGATTGGTTACGACAAATGTACAGTGGGATTGGATGAACGAATATACTAACGAATCCAGAACAATGGCTGTAGATACTGGTAGAAATAAGATTTATTAATAAATGTTATTCCATGGAGTACGTTGTTTTGTTCTTAAATTTAAAAATGGTGAAATTAGAAACTATCAATATATATATATATATATATATATATATATATATATATATATAATTTTGGAAGAAAAAACTTATTCTTCCTAATTAGATATAATATACTGTGTAGTATTAAAAAGACTTTGACATTATAAGATATATATATATATATATATATATATATATATATATTTATATATATATATATATACATTTGTATATAACAATTTATCTAATTTTATTACATTCAAATGAACGTTTCTTTAAATATAAATTAAAAGCAAAACAAAATAGAAAAAAATGTAAACATAGAGAGAGTGTGAAATAAGAGAACAACCAATAAATTGCGTGCATCACTTCTAGTTCAAGCTCAATGCCTGAACATGCTTCTTCTGCTTGTATAAATCTTAGATATACTTGAAATGAATTATACTAATGATTAATCTATTGGAGCAATTAAACACAAACCAACCTGGTCTGCACAGTATTTACATTAGAACAGTTTTGTGCCGTTTCAATAGAAGTTAGCAACAGTTCGTGGCTTTTTTTCAAGAATTGACAGATTGTTTAGTCCAGATTCAAAGAACAACGAATATACTTTAGCAATAAACGATCTAATGTCTAATGCTATCCTAGACAATTAAATCAATTATTACAAGGGGAAGTCAACAGAATAGAAAATATAGCAGTCTCCTGAAACCATTTTGCAAATTACTGGGAACTTATTCAGTTGATGATTCCTTTGAGTTTGTTAACAAAATTCAAGAGATAAAGGAAAAAAGAAGATTATGGTGTCTTTTGAAATTACATCTTTGTTTAAAAATGTTCCGTAGAACAAGACATATTACAATCACCGGAACCAGGTCACACCATACGCAAGCTCATATTATTTTGCACGGAAGACGTACAGTCCCTTTTTAATGGAAGCATCTATAAAAAGACTGATGGTGCGGCAATTTGCAGACTCCTATCTCCATTGTTGGGTGAGATTTTCCTTGGACATCTGGAGAATACATCATTAAGAAGTGGAATAAGTAAATTTGCTCAGTACAAACGGTATGTGGGTGATATCAAGAAATTTTCTTCAATGTTTCAACAAAGTGCATAAGAATATCAGTTTCACTTCAGAGCACGAGAAAAATAATTGTCTGTCTTTTTTTATGTACTACTAATGGTAAATTAAATAGGACAATTTGCCATAAACTAACATGATCTGCACAATATTTGCATATCAGCAGTTTTGTGTCATTTCATTATAAATTATCAACAGTTCGTGGCTGTTTTTCAGGAGTTAGCAAGATAGTTAGTTCAAATGAAAAAGACAACCAATAAAAGTAGAAGTCAAGAGATTTTGATCTAGAAAAGAAATCAGTCTACCTGAACATCCTATTTAAAGAGGTTGAAGTTTCCCGAATAGCACAAAAGAAAGTTGAAGCAGCGTTAATACGGACATTTATTACAGCCATATTACAAGCATTGATATTTAAGGTCATATATATATATATATACATATATATATATATATATATATATATATATATATATATATATATATATATATATATATATATATATATAGTGTAAAGTATATGTTTGAAATTTCGCAAACATAATAACCCGATATGTGATATGTATGATACTATCCAAATTCATAGAAAGTTTTATACAACAATATGGATTTACGAATTGCAGCGATATTATTTGAATCAAGTTTGCAAGCTTGATATAAACACCAATCCCATTGTATTTAATCATTCGTCGAACAACATCAAAACTATTATCAGTTACACGTGCTGAAGCGTTTCCAACTTTCATGATCATCATTATTACCTGATATGCATTTTGACCAACGCAGTTGTTCTTTTTCCAGTAGTGTAAATATGTGCACGTCTCGCATGTGCATATGTATGCTTAACCATAACTAAAAAGATTCAGTTAAATATAATAGATACACATGTACGTATATCTAAATCAAACAGCAGTCAATAGACATTAATTTAACCTTTGCGTCATTACATGTGACTGCCGGTAGCTTCGATGTGTTAGGCTATTGGTTGAATACAGTGGGTTTTGTGTTTATATCAAATTTGCAAACGTAATGTAATTTAATAATTAAATAATTATTATCAATCAATGATTTTTTATTTGCTGCCAGATTCACAAAATATAAAATAAACAAGCTGGCTTTGAGTATGAATTGAACGTTTATTTACTTTCTAGAAATGCATTAATCTATTATCATTCGAAGATACCTGAGATGAAGAGAAAGAAATATTTTTTTAAAACCTGGTAAAATTCATTTTTTATCTTTGGGATATCAAGAGAGCGTCTATGGATTAAAAATACTTTATTTATCTTATCATCTAATCATAATTAAAAACTGCTGGTTCAACGAAAGCATCGTTGTCTGGCCTCGATATGCACATTTCATTACATTTTCATTGTTACCTTGACAAGATTTGATTGAACCTAACATATGTATATATTTCCGTTTTAAAATAAATTACATATATTTCTTTATTTGATAAGTGTTGCCTACCTGTAATTAAGCTCCTTCTTATTTTATATGGAGTTTATGACAAACCCCTGAAAAAAAAATTAATCGCATGGTCGCATACGTTTAGTATTCAATATTAGGTGTCAAAACTGCGGCCCTGACGCACTGCATGTTTAGTTAAGTAATGTGAGACAATTGGATGGTACGGTATGCTAAAAGGATGCACCTTAAAGCATTACTAGGTTAAATTTAAAATAAATTAGTTTAAAATGAAACTCCAACGCACGCTTGCAATAGATTATATGCCACTAAACTGTCAATAAGAATTGTTCCGTAAGCATTATATACAGCTATTTGCCTTCATCCCTGTGGCAATAGCCACCTTTAAGACAAATAATGAGCAAAAGGTCTTATCTAGGGCAGACATTATTTCAACAGAAATTCCTCGCAGAAGCGCCCGGATTAGAAGTAAGCAGGCAGCACAGTGAGAAAAGCAGACGTTGAGCTGATGTGAACATATATTAATTAATGTGTAAATTTGTTTTATTAAATATATTCTTGTTGTGCGTGCAAAATTCTATATATAATTGAGTAAAAATAAAGCATTTATGGCACAATTAAAAATGTCTTCTGATGGGGTCGAAACGTTGATTCAGGCACTGGCGTCTTAAATGAAGAATTTAACGGACGAGTTAGGCATAATTAAGGCTCGTCTAGACGATACGTTAATAATAAACACTGACGACATACAAATTCGTGGAACATCAAACATAGGTGGACACAACAATGGCGACCGCACCGAAGAGGAATCAGGAGTTAATATGCCAGCGTTTTCAGCCGAATCGACGAGTTATTTCAGACCGTCATCAGAGTTTAAGCCGATGTTGGCACCACTAGATATGGAAAGGCCACAGTTGTGGTTCGAAAAATTTGAAGCATCAGTGCGAGCCCAAGAATTTACATTGGAAGCACCTATTGTGCGTGTAGCTGTACAGAAATTAGTGGACCGGACAGTAGCTGTCCAATTGGAATTGCCAGTTGACCTCACATATGAAGAATACAAAAGACGCGTGTTAGATCATTTCCGGGCCAGGCCTCAAGAAGTGTTCTCCGAATTATACAGCCTGACACCATTAAAGGGTGAGATGCCCATGGATACCATGGCACGTATCGAGCGGTGGTTCTCGAAGCTTACCGAGTCTTTACCAGGCTTGCAACCACATGAGGCCATCATGTTCGTGCTGCTGGATCGTACTAGATACGGAGAAATATCCAGCAGCCCAGGAGGCCTTGAAGAGAGACTTCAGGCTCTTCAAAGCTCGGCCATAATGACAAATAAGATGGCAGCTGCATCTCCACGCATGGGTACAGTTATAACATCTGACAGGAGCGACATACCGTATTGGAATTCTTCGCGTCATAGTAAGCAGTTCCACGACAGAAGGCAACAGCCAGTGGCCTGGAAGCAAAGTCAGTATATAAGGACTCCGGCTCCGACAAATACGGCGTATAAGCGGCAACAAAACCCATGTACTGCCCCTCTAGATCGACCAGTGCAGTGGGGTAACAGGGTGAACAATCTCACAAATAATGGAGGGAGAGAACAAGGCACAAAAAATAATCCTTTGGTGGCTCCGACGGGTAGATCGAAGGAAGACCAGCAGAACAAACCAAAAAGTGGTCCGAACCAGATGGCTTGTGAAGAAAGGGAAGTGTGGGAAACACTGCCAAATGTAAGAATTTTCATTAAAGTTAAATTTTTAGAACTCTTCAACGGACAGCCAGTAATAATGCAATTGGATACTGGAGCTGATGTGCCGGTACTACCATTGACTTGGCCTTTGAACAATATAAAACCTACGAAAGCAAGTTTATGTCAGGCATCGGGCGCATAGATGGTGGCTGTGGGCATGTGGGACACAAAGTTGTTAATAAATGAAAAAGGTCTATCATATGTCTTTTGTTGTTTCGAATACGCAGACGCCCTTATTGGGACTTGATTTCATTAGAAAATGGGTTAAGACGATAGACTGTCAAAATAAACGGGTATACCTATCGCGGCCTGAAGGAATAAGATCAATAAAGTCTATAGGTAACCATAAGATTCAAGAGGAGACCAGTTGTCTGCCTGAGTGGTGGAAGAATCTTCAAAACCCATATAACAGTATATTCCAACTGCCTGATTGTAGCGAGCGTCCAGGGCCGACGGTCGACCAGTTTAAGTTATGGTTAGAACTAAATAATGGTTACGAACCACCAAAAGTATATGGTGCCCCTCCCAAGAAATTAGAAGCAGCGACTCGAGCAAACCAAGAAATGATAGAAACCGGCGTTCTTGAACCGTCATCATCTGTTTTTCGTGCTCCAATGGTTTATGTTACGAAAAAGGATGGTTCGCTCCGACCAGCGGCTGATTTTAGGCAATTGAACTCAGTAACCAAACCGGACCCGTATCCCATGCCGGCTCTGCGTGATCTGTTCTTACAGCTAGCGGGAGGCAAATGGTTCGCCGTGCTTGATCTTAAACAGGGATTTTGGCAAATAGGCGTGCGGTCCGAAGACCGATGGAAGTTAGCGGTACAAGTACCCCAAGGTCATTTCCAATTCACCCGGGTACCATTTGGCCTTAAAAACGCACCGAAAGTGTTCCAAAGGATGATGGACTCGTTCGTGTCTGACTTAACTTGTACAACAGCTTACGTAGACGATGTTATTATATGGGCCACTACTGAACACGAATTACGTGTGAGGCTGCAGAAGATGTTGGCCAAAGCAGTAGAATGGCGATTACATTTTAATCCAGAAAGGTACAGATAGGTCAAGAAGTGTAGTTCTTGGGACACTTAGTCTCAGCGGACGGATGCATGCCGTTAGATTCTAATGTACAACCGATCAAGGGATTATCCGGTGCCTACTACTAGAAAACAATTGCGCCGGTTTATTGGTATGGTGAATTTCTATAGACCATACTTTGCAGGGATGGCGGTTACACAACAGCCCTTATCTCAGTTAACTAGTGCCAAGATACCATTTCGTTGGACGGAGGAGGCTCAACAAGCGTTTGTACTATGCAAGCAGAAGTTAATAGAGGCAACTATTTTGACTTTCCCGGTAGGTAATATGTCAATTGTTACAGACGCGTCAGATATTGGGATAGGAGCGGTGTTACAAGCTGACGGACGTCCTGCGCAATATATAAGTCGCACACTTACTAAGGCGGAACAGAACTATACCGTCACAGAGAAGGAATTACTTGCCGTACAATGGGCGCTACGGAAGTTTAGATATTTTGTCATAGGGGGACACGTGGACGTCTTTACCGACCACAAAGCGCTAGTGCATTGGAGATCACTAGGTATTGAGAAGAAACGAGTACATCGAGCCATTGAAGAACTAGAAGAGTACGATATATCAATTCATCATAGAGCAGGAATCGAGAATGCGGCGGCCGATGCGCTCAGCAGAATTTCCGCTGTGCGGGTTTCGCCGCTTATAAAGGTCTCTGAAGAACAGGGAAGAGATGCTACATGTCAGGAAATAGTCAATCAGTTAAAAAACGGCACAGTGGTGTTGGCACCATATAAAACGTTGAGTCTACAGAACGGCCTGTTGGTGCGGAAAGAAGGACAAACAGTGCAATGGTTTGTGCCAGAATCTATAAGAACAGAATTAATGGCCTTTTGGCATGAAACGTTGGGACATCCCGGCGCTGGGCGGCTCATTGAGACATTGCAGTCACGATTGTATTGGCCTGGTATGTCCAAAGAAATTCGTAGCTATTGTCAACAGTGCACTACATGCCAACGTTGTAAACCACAAAAACGAGAAAAGGTCACTCCGATTGCTTTCAATGCTACTGCACGGAACGAGTTTCTGCATATCGACCTGGTAGGTCCACTGCCAGTAGCTCGCGGTGGCGTGTCCTATGTGTTTTCCATGGTCGATAAGTTTACCCGATGGGTCGAGTTTGTACCACTGAAGAAGATCACAACAGAAAAGATTATAACGTGCTTAGAAGAGCGATGGCTCAGTCGATTCGGTACCCCACAAGTTATTGTCACCGATCAAGGCGCACAGTTTGAGTCGAAAGAATTTAATCAGTGGTGCAAAGACCTTGACATAAAGCATTCCCGCACAACCACTTATCACCCGCAAACCAATGCAACAGCTGAGCGCGCACATAGGACGATGAAAGAGGTACTGCGATGTTGGTGCCACGAGAGCCCGGGAACGTGGAGAGACAAATTACATTTGGTTGAGCGGGCCATGCGCTTTACAGTCTCAACAGCTACAGGATTCGCTCCAACGACCATGGTCTATGGAGGACACATAAGACTGCCAGGTGAACCTGTAATCCAAGGGTCCCATGAGCGCTGCACCATAGCGGATATTCAGGAACGACTAAAACAGTTAACTGAATATGTAGGCGCCACACAGCGACAAAGCTATGCAAGGCAACCGACACGCACTCGCCTAAAGGTCGGCGATTATGTCATGGTAGCGAGGGTCGAGCCCATGGCACTGCAGGCTGTCAATGATGGGCCGTATCGCGTGGAGAGGGTGGACGCCGAGCACAATACTGTTTTTGTTAGCCTGCCCGATGGACCACGAGCTGTGGCACTGGATCGTTTAAGCAGAGTGCGAAAGCCGATTCCTGAGGGGGGGAAGATGTGGCAATAGCCACCTTTAAGACAAATAATGAGCAAAAGGTCTTATCTAGGGCAGACATTATTTCAACAGAAATTCCTCGCAGAAGCGCCCGGATAAGAAGTAAGCAGGCAGCACAATGAGAAAAGCAGACGTTGAGCTGATGTGAACATATATTAATTAATGTGTAAATTTGTTTTATTAAATAGATTCTTGTTGTGCGTGCAAAATTCTATATATAATTGAGTAAAAATAAAGCATTTATGGCACAATTAAAAATGTCTTCTGATGGGGTCGAAACGTTGATTCAGGCACTGGCGTCTCAAATGAAGAATTTAACGGACGAGTTAGGCATAATTAAGGCTCGTCTAGACGATACGCTAATAATAAACACTGACGACATACAAATTCGTGGAACATCAAACATAGGTGGACACAACAATCCCCACCACCATCATTGCCGCATCTGAAGCTGCCGCCCCTTTATCATCCTTAGCAGGAAGATAATAATATGTATCATCATTATCGTCGTCATCATCATCATCACCAACGTAAGTGTCATCATCACCATCACCACCACAATCCTCTTCATCATCATCATCAACAGAAACATCATCATCATCACTATCGTCATCCTCATCTTCATCAAAATAAGCGTCATCATCATCATCATCACTATCGCCATTCTCTTCATCATCATCATCATCATCATAATCGTCATCATCATCATCATCATCATTATCGTTAATTCCAGCTTCATAGTTACGATCTCAATTATTGCAATAGCATTAGTTACCAGCATTGTTCACGTTATAGTTTATCTATCATTAACAAAGTAATATTTATCATTATTATGATCACCGCCTTTCCTATCATTAACATTATCACTGCTGTGTTCATAATCGTAATGTTCGTGTGCATACTTATCGTCATGAACATCAGCATTATATCACAAATCGTCTACAAAGCTGTGCATCTTCCCTAACCATAACCGTTTTTAGCATCTTTGCCAGTGGTGCCAGTAATTCTTTGTTTTCAATTATCTATAATACCATTGCACATGCTAAGATATTAATCACTTTTTTAGGTATTTCGTGCGGCATCTGTTTTCCAGCAGCAGCAGCAGCAGCAGCAGCAGCAGCAGCAGCAGGAGCAGGAGCAGGAGCAGCAGCGGCGTCATCATTTTTCTATTGAACCTATAGTCGAAATATGGATTAGTTTTCTTTCGCAATGCCCATTATGTATGCTTTGACTACTTACTGTTATCCTAATCAATATTGTAACAACTACTATAATCAAGGTTGCGATCTTGTTAAGAAAACCTGACCAATTAAGTACATACATTTGTCAGTATAAACTAAGAATTGTAAAGTGTAGAAAAGGCAGTTCATCCAGTAGAACGGTTTCGTCGTTATTGGGAACTCATCACGTACTGTCCAGAATTTGCCGCGGACAGGGCTCGAACCTGGGCACGTCTGCTTAGGAATCTGGTGCTCTAACCACTGAACCACCTGGAGACAGTGTGTGCTACTCCAGAACATCTATAAGTACCAATTACCATTTTGGTGAAATTTAGCCTATCTAGAAATCCATTGTGTCAGGCTCGGTATATATTACATATAGCGAGTTGGTTTTAAAATCGAATTGAATACACATTCCTATAAAAGATTGTAAAAGTTCAAGTGTCTCACATTCATTGACCAAATTTATAATGGATATAGAGCGTACCACCGACTCCTTCTAATCAGTCTCGAGTAAGCACGGAACGAACGTACACATGAGATTGTACTTTCCGTTCATGCTGACTTTGGTATATCATTCCGGTCCTATTTAAACTAATTTTTTACTAGTTGCGCTATACGCAATACAATTTTTCACACATATAAGGACGCTGTAACAACCAGATAAATAATCAAACAATCGATTAAAAGTAACCAGTTTTCAAGCATTATTTATTATCAGTGAGAATGACCACAACCCACGTACTGCCATCGGTACATCCTATGTTTTACTAACGGAAGGCAACACAACCCATGAACATTGTGACAAGAAAGATAAAAAAAGGTGAGAAAAATCATACCTACATGTACTAGAGAAGCAAAATGAAATCCCGGTGTAAGTGCAGCTTAACTGTAGAAGGCCGACCAGAATTCGAGAAACATTTAGTTATACAATGAACACGACTTATAGCCATGAAACATTAGTCACTTTTGACATTTGTATGGATGGACATCATGATGATGATGATGATGATAATAATAATAATAATAATAATAATAATAATGATATAATGATGATAATGATGATGATGATGATGATGATGAGATGAGATGATGATGATGATGATGATGATGATGATGATGATGATGATGATGATGATGATGATGATGATGATGATGATGATGATGATGATGATGATGATGATGATGATGATGATGATGATGATGACTTATACATACACATACTACGATCAATCGTGATACTGTTGCAAATTATTACAAATGGAAATTCAAAAACAGACTTGTTCGCAATAAAAAAAGCAACATGCTTCACGTCAGAGAATAGATTAAACGAACATGGGCTGCGCGGGCGGTGATAACGATTATTATAATCAGGTTTGCGATATATGATTGCATTCCATATTTTAAACTTTGTTGGTTGTTTACATCTATATATATATATATATATATATATATATATATATATATATATATATATATCAGATTTTATCGATATGCTTTTCGCAAGTGGTTATCAATTGCAGCTCAGACGAGAAAAACTACTATTAGATTAAGTTCAGCTTTCATTGATTTTTTTAATATAACCATATTTGTTTAAAGCAAATCGGTGAGATGAATTCACAAAACCATTATTTTGGCAGTTCATACGCTAACAAATTGTTCAAGGCAAGATCAGAAATAACATCAATTTAACTTCATTTCTTATCAAACCATAAATAATGTCAACCTCAAAACTAATAAGTTTAATATATAAATCTCATGATAGGGGTAAACTATAAATATTTTGTAAAATTTGTTGACTAAGCCACCATTAATCAAAAATCAACAAACGAAGTCATTTAGATTAACTAAATAATTCCACAAGCCGACAAATGTATAGTAAATCAGTGTAATATTTAAATAAAAAGTTCGAAAAGAAAAGTATGATATAAACTCCATCACCGCGGAAAGCAGTATAATATAATTTGGTAACTGATTCTTCACCGTTACTCAAAAAATCATCAAGAAAGAAATGAAAACAAAAATAAGAAGTCATAAGAATGACAAAAATAATAATTTAGACAAAAAATGATTAATGGAAAGTATAGTATGTATGCGAGGATCTAGTTCAATTGGGGATATTTCTTAAGATTAGACACAGAATTAAGGCAGTCTTGATCTGTACACTGGTTCACATCGTTAACACAATCAAACGTCGATGTTAACTCTGCCCAATTAAGTAAAAAAAGGTAAGAAGATTGTTCTACTAAAAATCTGCAACACGACCGCCACTGAACTCGACGCTATGCCATATCATGCAGGGTTTCCATCAAAGAGCTATGGTGCAAACGTGGACCTTTAATTTTAATCAAGTCAGCTACTTCCAGATTGTCACTTTTCAGTCGCAGAGTTGATGTGAATGATAGGTGATTTTGTGGAAGTATCTAACATTTGGAGGTTGCGAATGCCATGCCACAACTCGGTCTGGGCAGAATCTCGGCTGACAAATTACGATGCAATATAGTCTGCATTGCCAAGATCGACTAATATACGACGGAGTGAACTTCAATGCCCGAATCCTGAACGTGTGGAAAAGCGTTGTTTATAATTTCATCCATTAAAAAATTAAACAAGATGGAGAAGTGGACACCCTTGTGAAAACACTACTGCTACTTGTAGTTTCAATCATTGTAGACCGTGACGCGACCAGAGTTGTTCGTGTATAGAGCCGTATAATATTTAAAAAATAGTGTGCAGCATTGAAGTCTAAAAAGACGGCTATTTTGGTTGACGATATACATGGCGCTGTACAAGAACTTGCGTTAAGGAAAAACTATTATCTATACAACCGCGTCCTGGCTGCAATCCGGCTTGTTATTTAATATGTTATCCACGCGAAGCGCTCTGTCATCGTAAGATATTCGATGCAAATAATCTAGATACTATGGGTATCGCACGAATTACTATTTCATTTTTGAAGTTAGGAATGATGGTCGATTCATTCAAAGAAATCAACACAGTCTCCTTATTTCAGGTAATACGAAAAGTGCTATTCAACACCAGAGATATTATGTCACCATCATTCTTAGACGAGCTTGGAAGCAAATCATTAGGGTCCAAATAGTGCGCATTTTAAGATATATGATTGCATTCAATAATTGTAACTTTGTTGGTTATTCGAAATTACTGTTCTACACTGTTGAAAACAGGCATACTTTAAAGGATCGGGGCTGACGCAGGTAACCAGGAACATTGATCTTTAATGTGCTCAATCTACTGAGTTTTGTTAACTATTAATTTTCTCAGAACTGTTGCGCGGATAAGTGTGAAAAAAATCGTATATTACCTGACTCGAACGCTTCTTCAATCTCTTTGGTCTTTCTGGTTCAAAATGATTTGAGATCGACTTTTAGACTGCGTTTTGTTTAGCGAGTAATATTATAAGCCGAGCTAGCTGGAATTTGACACCTAGTTTTGAGAATCTCCATAGATTTTCCAGAAACCTAATGATTATTTGTATCCGAGCCTACCATGCCACATACAGTAGTACCTGCATTTTGCATAGTTGAGCTTATCTTCATCAAAAGTAAATTAGAATTTTTGCCAACAAGATCAGTTAACATCGATTTTACAATATCTTTATTTTTTAAAGACGACTGGTCGAGTCGCTTGTGTCTCTTTTAGGTCTATTCTTATTTTGTTTTCCAGAAAGTTTTAATGAAAACCTACAGTGGATAGCGGCATGGTCTAAGTCGACATACATGTTCCAAAACGGACAACAATCAGGGATGCACCCACACCCTCTTTAACTAATTGCTACATGATCAATCCAAATATACAGTTGTCCGGAAGATGTAGGATATCACATTATGCAACGCTTTACACTACATCTGACGGTTACGCTACTCAAATATAAGTTATGCTCTTCGCAGCTACCCAACGGCCGTTCACTATTATTGTTGCGTATTTTGCTTAATGTATATCTATTACCTCGATTAATGTTTTTCGTCACTTAGGCGCTCATCCTGAGCATTCATATCATTTATAACCAATACTATATCTGAAATACTTGCTCTGTGTATTGGAAAATTGAGGTCAAATTATAAAGCGTCCTTGCTGCCGTCTGCGCTGCAATTAATAGTAGCGTATGCAAATATAACGAATAGACAACCAGATTAAATGTTTCTGCATTAATATTAGTAGACGGCTTTAAGCGTGCCGCAGAAAACCGGCTGTTTACAAGGTGCTGTCAGTTAAACAAGCTTCACGTCTTGAGCTAAGGACAATACCGACAACACATTTACCGCCTTGAGAAAGCTCCTTGCCAAAAGAAGTTCGAAGCTTATAATTCCTAGATATGTAATGTGCATCCATTTCTATTATACTAGTTGGAGTCTAGTTATAGGTACGCAACGTGTGATTTCTATGGCATTTAACCTACGTTCAATTGCTTATTGTCTTCCATTTTGGTTCGATATTGGCACGTTAAATGCGCTGACATTAAAACTAAATAAGATAAGGATGGTGCACCCGGTTATGTAATGTACGGAAAATTCTGTATTCTGGTTTCAGATATGCAACATATCGATTTCTTATTTATCCAATTTTGTCCAATGTTCACACATTAAATATCCTGATGTTAAAACCTAACCTGGATTTTATGAATGTTAGTTGACTTGAAAAGCTTGCAATATTTAGCAACCCAAAAGTAGATTCATTATATGATCAACATCCTTCATAATTCTAACCTCCACATAAGCACTATTGCAAGATTGAGAAGAGAAATGTGAAGACAGAGAGGCTTCCTCAGAACTGGAGGTGTCTGAAGTAGCCTGATTCCATGCCACGTCCGTTGCATTGTGGTTTCATTTTAGTTTCTAATGTTTTCAATTTAATGTGGGCTTTAAAAGAACACCAGGTCGCTCATTCCTAGCGGGGATATTTTTCATTCAGAGGGTGATTCTCTTAGATCCTTCTCAAACCATGAGTGATTAGCATTTAAGTTACAATGTTCTCTCATTCGAGTAATTAACCGTCCGGTTTAACGACCTTCTTAAGATGATGGAGAACTTGCGCATGTATACTGTTAAATTATATTTGAGGTCGACATCAACGACTGTTTCTCTTTGGTTACTGCTAAAGACAAGTGTGTTACCTTATATACCACTCGTAATTTAACTGTGTTAAATATGCGTGTTAATTCTTCTTCAACTTTTTTTGTGTTATTCGTGAAACTGCATGCCCTTAAATGGGATGGTCAGGTAGACTGCTTTCTTTTCTGGTCCGAAATACGTCTGTTTCTGTTGACTTCCTATTTTAATAATTGATTCAATTAATTGTCTAGGATAGCTATGATAATCGATAATTGTTTCTTTTAAACACACCCGAACAGCGTTTCCTAACATTTTCTAATGCTACCTTGCTGCTAAATATTTTTTTTTCTTCGAACTCACAATCTAGTTTAAATATTAAATTTTTTAAAACTTGAATTTAACGCGATATTACCTGATTTGGCTCCCAAATTATATCTTCATTTAACCACATCAAAAACCGTCTCCATTACTTTCCGAAAGGTATTCCTCTGACATATTTAATATTTCTTAAACTGTTTCTTATACGATATTAAACAATCATTTATTGCGTGTGTGTTGATACAGATTATTTAAATCAAGTTTGAGAGCGTCAGATAAAAATCAGTCCCATTGTACATAACAAGTCGCAAAACATGGAAAAACTACCGTCAGTCTCACGTACTGACGCATTTCGATTTTCCATGATCTTTATCAGAACACGACACTTACTCATTAGTGAAGATCAAACCACAATGCATATATAAGACAAGCAAAATAAGACATGCGATTCTCATCTCTAGTGGTCTAACGTACATGGTACTTGACTAGATATGTCCGCTGCAAAATTTCAATGGAGTGACGAAAACGTAATATTTTGCAGCTAATTCTACAAGTATATAAGTTATACAAAGTTAAGATTGAAAATCAATGGAAATCTTTAACAGCAAAGTATAACATGGGAAACATTTTAGCACCAACGCAACCTTCTAATCAATTGGAAAGGAATGCATTATTGGAAACATCGGATGTTGCTGAAATGCACTATCGTAATTGTAATGAAGTCCATGTTGAAGCGATGGATTAAAGTTTTTGAAGGTAACGTCAAATCAAATGTCAAAGGGCCACATTCGTAGACCACATCTAGCTCCATTTGTTTCATTTCAGTCGTGGCTGATGTAAGCGGATACGTACATTAAATAACACAATTATAAAATGTTAGGGAACGTCATTCGGAAACTTTGTTTTTAGAATCGGTTGGTAAATGCCCAAAAGGATGACATTCAAGTTTATTTAATTAAAAAAAGGTTGTTATCTTGATATAAACACCTGACCCATTATTTAAATACATTTGTCAATTTAACTAAGAGTTGTATAATGTTGAAAAGGAAATTAATCTTGTAGTCCGGTTTCGTCAGTATCTGAATCTCATCACGTATTGTCCAGAATTTTCCGCGAACAGGCCTCGAACCTGGGCAAGTCTGGTTCTACATTATACAATTATTAGTTAAATTTACAAATGTATTTCCATTATAGGACTATTGTTTATATCAAGATCGCAACCTTGATTTAATTAATTGTCATCACTGCTCGCGCAACCAAATTTCAATCGATATTCTAGATTAATTTCAAGCGTCAACTTTTATTGGTTACGTAAAATTTTATTTTCGCCAAATTTATGTTATTGTAATCTGAATTCAGACATAGATATTTTATGAACATATAAATTTATTACAAAGCAGGTAAATAAAACATTTAAAAGTTATCATTCTCTTTTAAACAGAAGTCAACTGAACTGTAGCGTTTGTTACATTATGTGGTCCATTTTTTGTGTAAATCAGAGTGGATAAATTTTTATTCAACACGTACATTATACAAAATAGGGAAGCAGACAATGTACATGCTGAGGAATGACCAAACCCGCACTCACACAAACATCACCATATTTTCGTCAAAATATGTACGGAATTATGTGTGTTTATTGAAAATTAAGCCCGGTGCATAACACAGCCTCTGCTGGGCGTAGTTTTTTTTAAATTTTGCGTTGAATAAAACTTGGACATCCGACTCATTTGGATTAACATTTTTTTATGAACAATCTGTTCAGCTCTTGCGGGAATGTTCTCACCCATGCCAGCTTTGTCTAATCTAAAACGTCCTTGAATTCAAATTTTAATATTCGGCTATTGCGGTCTACATTTAATCCTTAGCAGCCATTAAATTTTCATAAGTAAACAATGATCAACTGTTAGATAACAGGGAGCTCCTTCTGTACATTTAAGTGAAACAGACGTTTTGTTATGGAATCAAACCTTACTAGTGTATAAGGCATTCGAGGAATCACTGCTTTTTTAATTATTCGAGTAAAATATTTCAGATGAGGCATTTCTTTTAAAAAGTTAACTGACATATTTTCTTGTGGTTGGGTGCGTTTTATTTTTTCCCCTAGTTTATGCTTAAAGAAACTTTCTGGGGTATCTGATTTCTTATAAATGGTGGCTCAGCGGCTAGATCAACAGAATCCAAAGCAGACGTGCCCAGGTTCGATCCCTGTCCACGGGAAATTCTGGATAGCACGCGACAAGTTCCCGATAAGGACGGAAACGGTCTACTGAACGAATTTCCTTTTCTACATTATACGAGGCTTAGTTTATACTGAGAAATTTATTTATGCTATGAAGCTGGTATTTATTTCCTGATCGCAAACTTGATTTAAACAATTTTTATTGCCGTCAGCACAGGCAATTTCGATTATTTATATAAATAAAACAACTTTTGTTTAAGAATGCTGTTGAGGTTTCCTATTGCTTTTCAATTGCTCGAATGTGCGTATTTGGGGATAATCGTCTAAATTCTTCTTTTGTCAAGGCCCTAGTCTTTCTTTGCTTCTTGGCACATCTGTACAGATGATATTTTCTGTTGTGATCTTCTTCAGTGGTACAAACTCGACCCATCGGGTAAACTTATCGACCATGGAAAACACATAGGACACGCCACCGCGAGCTACTGGCAGTGTACCTACCAGGTCGATATGCAGAAACTCGTTCCGTGCAGTAGCATTGAAAGCAATCGGAGTGACCTTTTTTCGTTTTTGTGGTTTACAACGTTGGCATGTAGTGCACTGTTGACAATAGCCACGAATTTCTTTGGACATACCAGGCCAATACAATCGTGACTGCAATGTCTCAATGAGCCGCCCAGCGCCGGGATGTCCCAATGTTTCATGCCAAAAGGCCATTAATTCTGTTCTTATAGATTCTGGCACAAACCATTGCACTGTTTGTCCTTCTTTCCGCACCAACAGGCCGTTCTGTAGACTCAACGTTTTATATGGTGCCAACACCACTGTGCCGTTTTTTAACTGATTGACTATTTCCTGACATGTAGCATCTCTTCCCTGTTCTTCAGAGACCTTTATAAGCGGCGAAACCCGAACAGCGGAAATTCTGCTGAGCGCATCGGCCGCCGCATTCTCGATTCCTGCTCTATGATGAATTGATTTATCGTACTCTTCTAGTTCTTCAATGGCTCGATGTACTCGTTTCTTCTCAATACCTAGTAATCTCCAATGCACTAGCGCTTTGTGGTCGGTAAAGACGTCCACGTGTCCCCCTATGACAAAATATCTAAACTTCCGTAGCGCCCATTGTACGGCAAGTAATTCTTTTTCTGTGACTGTATAGTTCTGTTCCGCCTTAGTGAGTGTGCGACTTATATATTGCGCAGGACGTCCGTCAGCTTGTAACACTGCTCCTATACCAATATCTGACGCGTCTGTAACAATTGACATATTACCTACCGGGAAAGTCAAAATAGTTGCATCTATTAATTTCTTCTTGCATAGTACAAACGCTTGTTGAGCCTCCTCCGTCCAACGAAATGGTATCTTGGCACTAGTTAACTGAGATAAAGGCTGTTGTGTAACCGCCATCCCTGCAAGGTATGGTCTATAGAAATTCACCATACCAATAAACTGGCGCAATTGTTTTCTAGTAGTAGGCACCGGATAATCCCTGATAGGTTGTACATTCGAATCTAACGGCATGCATCCGTCCGCTGAGACTAAGTGCCCCAAGAACCGCACTTCCTGACCTATCTGTACCTTTTCTGGATTAAAATGTAATCGCCATTCTACAGCTTTGGCCAACATCTTCTGCAGCCTCACACGTAATTCGTGTTCAGTAGTGGCCCATATAATAACATCGTCTACGTAAGCTGTTGTACACGTTAAGTCAGACACGAACGAGTCCATCATTCTTTGGAACACTTTCGGTGCGTTTTTAAGGCCAAATGGAACCCGGGTGAATTGGAAATGACCTTGGGGTACTTGTACCGCTAACTTCCATCGGTCTTCGGGCCGCACGCCTATTTGCCAAAATCCCTGTTTAAGATCAAGCACGGCAAACCATTTGCCTCCCGCTAGCTGTAAGAACAGATCACGCAGAGCCGGCATGGGATACGGGTCCGGTTTAGTTACTGAGTTCAATTGCCTAAAATCAGCCGCTGGTCGGAGCGAACCATCCTTTTTCGTAACATAAACCATTGGAGCACGAAAAACAGATGTTGACGGTTCAAGAACGCCGGCTTCTATCATTTCTTGGGTTGCTCGAGTCGCTGCTTCTAATTTCTTGGGAGGGGCACCATATACTTTTGGTGGTTCGTAACCATCATTTAGTTCTAACCATAACTTAAACTGGTCGACCGTCGGCCCTGGACGCTCGCTACAATCAGGCAGTTGGAATATACTGTTATATTGGTTTTGAAGATTCTTCCACCACTCAGGCAGACAACTGGTCTCCTCTTGAATCTTATGGTTACCTATAGACTTTATTGATCTTATTCCTTCCGGCCGCGATAGGTATACCCGTTTATTTTGACAGTCTATCGTCTTAACCCATTTTCTAATGAAATCAAGTCCCAATAAGGGCGTCTGCGTATTCGAAACAACAAAAGACATATGATAGACCTTTTCATTTATTAACAACTTTGTGTCCCACTCGCCCACAGCCACCATCGATGCGCCCGATGCCTGACATAAACTTGCTTTCGTAGGTTTTATATTGTTCAATGGCCAAGTCAATGGTAGTACCGACACATCCGCTCCAGTATCCAATTGCATTATTACTGGCTGTCCGTTGAAGAGTTCTAAAAATTTAACTTTAATGAAAATTCTTACATTTGGCAGTGTTTCCCACACTTCCTTTTCTTCAAAGGCCATCTGGTTCGGACCACTTTTTGGTTTGTTCTGCTGGTCTTCCTTCGATCTACCCGTCGGAGCCACCAAAGGATTAATTTTTGTGCCTTGTTCTCTGCCTCCATTATTTGTGAGATTGTTCACCCTGTTACCCCACTGCACTGGTCGTTCTCGAGGGGCAGTACATGGGTTTTGTTGCCGCTTATACGCCGTATTCGTCGGAGCCGGAGTCCTTATATACTGACTTTGCTTCCAAGCCACTGGCTGTTGCCTTCTGTCGCGGAACTGCTTATTATGACGCGAAGAATTCCAATACGGTATGTCGCTCCTGTCAGATGTTGTAACTGTACCCATGCGTGGAGATGCCGCTGCCATCTTATTTGTCATTATGGCCGAGCTTTGAAGAGCCTGAAGTCTCTCTTCAAGGCCTCCTGGGCTGCTGGATATTTCTCCGTATCTAGTAGGATCCAGCAGCATGAACATGATGGCCTCATGTGGTTGCAAGCCTGGTAAAGACTCGGTAAGCTTCGAGAACCACCGCTTGATACGTGCCATGGTATCCATGGGCATCTCACCCTTTAATGGTGTCAGGCTGTATAATTCTGAGAACACTTCTTGAGGCCTGGCCCGGAAATGATCCAACACGCGTCTTTTGTATTCTTCATATGTGAGGTCAACTGGCAATTCCAATTGGACAGCTACTGTCCGGTCCACTAATTCCTGTACAGCTACACGCACAATAGGTGCTTCCAATGTAAATTCTTGGGCTCGCACTGATGCTTCAAATTTTTTGAACCACAACTGTGGCCTTTCCACATCTAGTGGTGCCAACATCGGCTTAAACTCTGATGACGGTCTGACATAACTCGTCGATTCGGCTGAAAACGCTGGCATATTAATTCCTGATTCCTCTTCGTCGCGGTCGCCATTGTTGTGTCCACCTATGTTTGATGTTCCACGAACTTGATGTCGTTTGTATTTATTATTAACGTGTCGTCTAGACGAGCCTTAATTATGCCTAACTCGTCCGTTAAATTCTTCATTTGAGACGCCAGTGCCTGAATCAACGTTTCGACCCCATCAGAAGACATATTTAATTGTGCCATAAATGCTTTAATTTTACTCAATTATATATAGAATTTTGCACGCACAACAATAATCTATTTAATAAAACAAATTTACACATTAATTAATATATGTGCACATCAGCTCAACGTCTGCTTTCTCATTGTGCTGCCTGCTTACTTCTTATCCGAGCGCTTCTGCGAGGAATTTCTGTTGAAATAATGTCTGCCCTAGATAAGACCTTTTGCTCATTATTTGTCTTAAAGGTGGCTATTGCCACAAGGACCATCGCTGTATTGTGTTAATGACGTTTTTGAACGTGCATGGAGGTTTCTTGCTGAAAGATGTTGTTTTTTGTTCGTGGATGCTGATTCGTCTCTTTACCCCGTAGGTTTCCACATTATTTGTGCTCACCACTGGAAACGAGGTACGATCTTATCTTCGTTGTTTGTTTACGTTTCGGTATCTCATTTCCAGTACATTCGTGCAGCTAGGGTTCTTGCAGTTTGATATATAAGCAGAAGAAGCACGTACAAGCATTGAGTGTGAACTGGATATGACGCACGCGATTTGATTTGTTTCCGTTTTTCACACTCTCTCTATGTTCACATATTTCTATCTTGTTTTGCTTTCCAATTTATATATAAAGATATGTTCATTAGAAGATATTTGAAAAGACCATGCGAAATAATGTTTCTTATATCTGATAAAATGTCTTTTTGTTTTTGCACACAGGAAGGGTACAATGATATATTATAATTTATGAAATTTTAAGAAACAAAATGACGAACAAGCAAAATAATCTTCACTCGAATCATATGTGCCTTTTTTGTCAAACAGAGGGTATGCTAAACGTAGATGGCTAGATACCAGTCGACTAGAAAACAAGTTATATAAAAGGGAAACCCAAAACCCTTTAGAATACGGGCCATACATCGTATCTCAACAAAATCGTTCAATAAAAATGAAAGAAATGCATACAAAACATGCAATTGAAGTTTTTGTATAATTAAGCCTAATTGAAATACTTTATCCCGATATAACCGAAGATATTCAGAAGTAAATTTTCCCCAACTAATTCTTTTTACTAAAAAAATTGCTGATTTATTACAGCGGATAACAATGGATATTTTTTCCATAATATAAAAGAAAACACAATTTAAATTGTTTAACTAAGTGAGGATATTCTTGAAATTTAGTGACTAGTAAATATTTTATTAAGTTACAACAGATGGAAAATATGCCATTTTTGTTGTAATATCTTCATATTTTTAAACAGAAACCAAGAGGAATATTGAAGATATAGGCAGATCTGTCTCTCTCTCCCTATATATATATATATATATTGCAACAATTTTCATTAGAAATCAACACACAGATTGTATTTAGGACACCTGTTACTTTTGCTGATTCTCGAGGATGAACGTGGAAAGCATTTCCTAATTCTTTTCCACCAGCTGTTTTAATCGAAACTATTTTAATGAATTCTTTTAAAGAAAGATGCTTTAAATGAGTTTTGGCAATTAGTGAACGTGAATTTTTGCATTAATTTCGGAGGATAAAAAATAATTGTTGAAAAATACCTTTATTAAATTTTGAATGAAAGTTTGATTGAAATTAGGAAAATATTTTCGTAATAAGAATTGTATAAATAGCAAAAGTACGCCCTGATGTAAATGCTTTTAGAATACAATCTGAATCCACTTCTTTAAATCAAACTTTCGATATTATAAACGAATTATGAACTGTCATTGAAGTCTCAGTGTTGAAGGCATTCTTAGCCTGGCGTCCTCAATTTCAGCCTCGTATGCTGTTCGAGGTTGCGCAGTATTTGAACAAAGTTCAATTTTGCTTAATTAACTGTCATTCCTTCTCAAATCTGAACACATCGCGGCATATACATCAATATATTTTTTTCATTGTGCTTAATTTGAAATATTTGCCATCCAGTGGGTCAAAAAGTGTTTTGTGCATAATGCAAAAGTGCTTCAATTTCCATACGCTCTACTTTTAACCTTCTTTGACTGTATTGATGATTATAATATAAAGCACAGCTAACGATGAGATTGACATTGTTGTTTTATTGATATTATAAAATCAATAATTAAACGAAATTCGTGTCTTCTTTCGGTCGAAAGTAACTTTTCACGTTGTTTAAATGTTCACCACCCCCCCCCCCCCGACTAATTGATTACTGCTCCATTTCATGCGATTATTTTACTTTAACAGCTAAAAATATGTCTACTGTTGATTTGCGTGTTTGATTGTTTCATAAATATCGAAAATCTGTTTTGCCAGATTTTCTGGTTATTCAAAATGAACAATTTACCTAAATGATTCAATTTTAAATTATCTGATTTATTTCACCATACATGATTCACTTAAATGGGGAATTTTCTATGGGCCATTTGTTATGCTTAAGCAATCCTACTGCGTTGAGGCAATCTCGTCTGGAATCTCCTGCGTTGTAGATCAAAATCTACGTAGAGTTACAGACTCTGAAGCAGATGGGCTCAGCTTCGAATACTGTCTACGGTAAAATTCCAGAGAGTAATTGAAGATTTCCGAATATGGACGAAACAGATCTGTTGGGTGACTTGGCCATTCTAAATAAAACGAAGTTAATTTTATATTGATATATATATATATATATATATATATATATATATATATAGCACTGTTCAAATGTGAGCTATATTAAATTGATAAATTGCTTTCATGTATAAAAAGTAAAAGAAATTTTATCAGATACAAAAAGCGTTTCTTTCTAATTTTCCTCTCATGAATCATAAAATGAACATATTTTTATAAAAATGGTAAGGAAAAAAGATCGAAAATGTAAACATGGAGTGTAATTGGTCGGTTTTGCACGCTTCCATGTTTAAATTTTGTTTTCTTGTTTTTCCTTTCGATTTATATATAAATAAATGTTCATTTATAGATACTTGAGGAGAATATGAGAAAGTTACTGTTGTTATACCTGAAAAAAATTATTTTTCTTTCTGCACACGGAAAGGGAACTATGAATATATATATATATATATATATATATATATATATATATATGGGGATTCGTGTTTATAACAAGCTCGTAATCTTGATTTAAATAATTATTTTCACCAGATGCGCAAGCAATGATTTTTTAAACTTGATCAATTGTTGCATTTCGAAAAAGGTTGAATTTAGATCCGGAGCAATAAATATGTTTCAACGGTGCCCTGCTGCCAGTAGTTGACTATTTTGTTTACCTAGGATCTCTAGTGACACAAGAAAGATCAGCTTCTACCGAGATTTCTGGACGTTTTTTCACAGAATCTGCTAACTTTGCTAGCGTAGGCAAACAACTCTGGAATCGTCTGTCTATTTCAATGAGCACCGAATCCACAATCTTTAAGTCGAGCATACTCTCTATTCTCTTTTTTTCCGGAAACTAAAAATAACGCACTATTGCTTACAGCGCCTGGAAATCTATTTTATTGCTGTGTTTACTCGATCTGGCTTAGGTCATTTACAGCTCACCGTCAGGTAGCATTAATACAGAGCGATGCTTACGGTTCGATTCGTTATATAAGGCGCTCTTTAATGCTTCATCAATATTGTAACCTGTTATGGAACTTAAAATGCGTCTGCTTCGGCAATGGTTGAGAAGGCCAATTTCACATCCTCTTCGCTGGACGAACAGCAAAACATTGGTGTATAGCTGCAGTGCTAGAGGTGAGAGGTAACCATCTTTTGGCAGCGATTTCGGTCATCCCATCACGCCGCACCGTACCCTCACTGAACAAGCGACGATTGATAAGGCGAAATTCTGTAGCAGGCAAAAGACAGAAATGATCACAAAAATATGCCGAAGTCATTAGGAGCACAAAGTGTTATTTCATAAAGCTATACGAGTGTAGTTCTATCGATGAACTGCCTTTGTGCACGAACGAATATGTACGTTGAGTGACACTTCTTATTGTTTCTGAGTTTGATATTATTTTGGAGCTATCTGACAAAACTCGTTCTGTGCGCAATAAATTGCGTAAAAAGCCATATAAACAAGTTCTCCACAACCAGGTGAACAAAACTATTATGTGTTTACTCGAATGCATTAATTGTTATGTAATAGGTTTTGCGTACTTAGTAACAAGGAAGTTAGAGTAGGGCCGGAAGAATATGCCAAAGTCATCATAAAAATTCGGTATACTCTCATGTACAAACATGCTTTGCGATTACTTGGGACCAATCGGTAAGAGCCAACAATACGCCGCAAATCCACTATATATTTAGCTAAAAAACGTGTGACCTTGAACGTTCCAATTTCTCACATATACTCTATAATAAAGATATGGGAAAATTCGTATACCAGAATTACATCTACGTGCACATTTATGCCCTGATTTGGGAAACCTGTGCGATGTAACATACAATGTGCTTAAGGAAGATATAGTTGCAGATTTCTAGTAGAGTTATCTACGTAATGTTGTAAACTTCTTTGGCATTTTAGACTGTCAAGTGTCGTACTTCTAGATGTCGCAGAGAAACTACATTCTACTTTGCAGCGAAATAGGTTATACCATTTTTCGTGGTTAATGCAGTTGCTCATTTTTCTAGAAATCGGCCATTAGATATATTAAAACATAATTAAATAAAATTTAACAGAATAGCTTAATGTGGGATATATTAGAAAAATAGAATAGAAGAAGAAAAAACAGAACATAATGGAGCATAATTGAATACAATTGAGAGCACTAAAATGGTATTGAATAGAATACAGTGGGACACATAAGAAACAAACTGGCTTAAAGTTTATTAGAATAGAATAGAAAGTGAACTAATAAAGCAGAATAGAATAGAACAGAATATGATAAAATAGAACAGTAAATAATGGAACCCAATAAATAAAAATGGTATAGAAAAGTATACAAAAAAATCATTATAATCGAATTATAGACTAAGGTAAAAATGAACTAGAATAGAATATGACTGAATAGAATGGAATAGAGAAGATTGATTCATAGAATATAATATAAAAAAATAGAATATGATATAATGGAATGGAACTGAGTAGAAAATAAACGATTGAAAGAGACAAGAAGTTAATTGCCGAGAGTAGACTAGAATAGAATAGAATAGAATATATGAAATAAATTAAAATAAAAATTAACATTATAGAGTATTTAAATATATTTAATATTATAATATAATTTATTATGATAAAGTAGAATAGAATATATTAGATTTGAATATATTAGAATAGAATAATGTAGAACCGAATAGATAAGAATGGAATAGAAATGAACAAAATAGTATAGAAAATAATAGTTTAAACTTGAATACAAGAATAGAATTAAATATAGTAACATTTATTAAAGCAGAAAAAGATAGATAAGAATAGTACCTATTATAAGGACTTAGAGTAGAGTTGAATTGAATAGAACAAAATAATGTAATACATAGGTGTTGACTGGTGGATTCCATTTGGCATTCATATAGACCAAAAGTTAAGATTAACCATCCCCAATCTGTCATTATTGAACAGACACCACGCTGTATTGGGTATTGGTATTGAAATAATCATTTACTTAATTAAACGAACATTGGTTGCGCGGGCGGTAATAAAAATTACCGTACTTAATGGGTCAGGTGCTTATATCAAAATCGCAACCTTGATTATAGTAATTGTTATCACCACCCGCGCAACCAAAGTCCGTTAACTTATATGATTTTGTTGTGTGCATTTAAGCACAGCTTAACGTTGCTGAGCCAATGCATTCTTCTAAGTTCGTTAACAGAATTCAAGACAAATGTTATAAATAAGTTTCTTGTGTCTTGATATTATATCTTTTTTTACAAATGTTCCAATTTAATGAACCATTGACGTTATAATCGAAGCGGTAGATCAAAACATATTTCCATCTCTGCTGCCAGGAAAAAACTCTACGAAAGCTTATCTTATTAGGCACTGATGATGTACAGTTTTGTTTCAATCGAAGCATTCATAAACATTGATCGTGTGGCAATGAGGATCTCCCTATATCCAGTGTTGGCTGAGATTATCGTAGGCTATCTTGAGAACATATCATTAAAGTGTGACGCAAGTAAATGTGCACAGTACATACAGTACAGTAAGAATATTTTCCTTCTCCTTCAAAACAGGTTGCAATCACGAAAATTACCTTAAATTTTCAGTACAGTGCTTAAGAAATTCAATTTGATGTAAGTGTATAAGAAATATGCTTGTTTGCGTTTCTTAGATGTACTACTAATAAAGAAACTAATGGTAAATTAAATGGAACAATTTATCACATAACAACCTGGTCTGCACATTATTTGCATTACAGCATTTTCGTGCTTTCCAATATAATTAATCAGCAGTTCGCGGCTCTTTTTCAAGAATTGACACATTGGTTCGCCCAGATTCAAAAGGTAACGAATATACGACGACAATTACCGATTTATTGTCAATGGTTATACTAAATTCTGAAGCACGTGCTTAGGTTCGAACACTGCCCGCGGCAAAAGATCCGACCAATACATAACGAGTTCTCAATAAGACAAGGCCTGGTAACTACACTATACAATACCTAGTTTATAATTGAGTCAATTATTAAAATGAGAAATCAAAAGAAGCACACGTGTTTGGGACTAGAAAGAAAGCAGTTTATCTGCACATTCCAAATAATAGGGATGAAGTTTCTGGCAAACACAGTTGAAACGACATTAACACGCAAATTTGAAGCAGCTAAACTACGAGTGTTATTTAAAGTAACATACTTTCCTTCACCAACAACGGAAGAGAAGAGAGAAATAGCCGTCAATGTTGACCTGAAATAATATTTACAAATATACATGCGGAAGCTGGCGATTAACTCAATTAGGACGATTGATCATACGGTTAATTACTCGAATGAGAGAACATTGCAACTTAAACGCCTGTTTTAAATAAAATAGCGAATACACGTCTGCAAGTGCGCAACACATCGTTGAAACCTCACTCGTATGTTCTCCAGACGTAGCTTTTATGATATTTACTAAATGCCATAACAGGATTTATCCATGGAAGGAGCTTTATGGATAAGCAAATTGCAGCCGGATTTATAAAAGTACAAGAATATGTGTGCTGTGAGATTGAACTGGTGGTGATACGTGCAATTGATTGGTTCTTCCCTTAATTCACACTCTCTCCATGTTTACATTTTTTTTCTATTTTGTTTGACACTTCAATTTATTTTAAAATAGATGTTCATTTGTAGATACTTGTTAGGAAGCGGTTCTTGTATCTGATCGCATGTTTTTATTCTTGTACATGGAGAGGGTAATATGACTATATATATATATATATATATATATATATTTATATATATATATATATATATTATAGCTAGTATAAATTTTCATGATAAAAGGTGTGTCCTTTTTGTGCACTCAATATTATTCCACTTAAAAAAGTACACAAACGATACATATCCGTCCAATTTTTCAAAATAGAAGTACCAAGGTAAACTGAAGTGTTGCATGTGACCTGAGAAGCCCCTTGTTAATACAAGTTCACGATGCGATTTTGAATTTTAATTAATTTTAGGTGTGGTGGTACGCTTTCCTCGTGGGAAGCGATTTCAATAAATCGACGTTGTCCAGATCTGCACATACAAATGTATTTGTTCATGCATTAATATCCAGACTCTATGCAAAATTGTACGTATTTGTGTCTTTTTTAATATTCTGCACGGATATAAATAGGGAACTTTTCATGTGTGAACTGCTTTTCTGTCTAAACAAAATCAATAATAGTAATAAATCGGACTAAGCCACAGGAGCCGCATTTTTGTATGCAGTTTATAGTTGATTACTCCATTGAGACATTTTGACATTAAATAAAAGTTTACCGCAATTTGTGGCATCGATTGCGTATGGGCTAAATTTTAAGACTAAACCATATACCTCAAGTGTGAACACTGTTCGCATCATTTCTAGATAATTCTAAAATGTGCCCAGTTTTGATGAAACCCATCTTTTAGATGAAATAGCTGGAATTGTGTTTTACTCTATAAAAAAACAAACCAGGGAAGGCTACATGCAACTTCTGGTTGCACAGGGTTTCATTACAATCTTTATACTGACATTTTAAATAACATCCCCTAGTGTTGAAACTTTTGATCGTTACGGGTTCTAAGGAGGATTCAATTCTAGCAGTATACAAAAATATGCTGAAGCTTCCCCAGTAAGCAAGGAACGAAT
>JAQBSW010008481.1:0-33958 GCA_029291075.1 Eudiplozoon nipponicum
TTACATATGTTTGTAGGCTTATATGAACATATGTAATTATGCATGCATATGTGTATATCTGTAAGTGTAGTCTTGATAGGTAGTCTTCGGAGATCATTTTTTTTGGTTTATGAGTCAGTCTTGACCCCTGTAAGTATGTCTGTATCATCAGTGTGAAACGTTTATTTCGAATTATGATCAGAAGTAAATATATCGGGTGCTGCAGGCCCCGATTATTCGATTTCATGCTTAACTAAGGATGGTGGCGATATAATTTAAGGTGAGTTGACTAAACTTATTTTGTACTATATGGAATAATGATATCCTGCAGGTATTTTGCAATGAGCCGACCCTCATTCTTATCTTCAAAAAGGCAATTGTAATTTATGTGATAACCATCGTGACATAAACTTGACTCCAGTCGTATCTAGGTTATTTGCTTCGATTTTCTTACGCCGTCTTAGCGCTTCGCGTGAATCACATTCTAGAGAAGAGTAAGCCACATACTCTCCAGGACTAAATTATATGGACAATAGTTGCATCGTAAGACACGTACTTGATATGCGGCATGTTTATTGTATCGCAAACCATATGGTAACTAAACTTTTTAATTATATACTCGCTTTCTGCGCAAACATTTCCGATCGTGTTAAGGTCTACAATGAATTATCGCACAATTTGGATGTAAGTGACTTCAACTGTTTCTACCATGTCAAAATCTGACCACCTTTTTTCTTACGCCAATCTGGTGCTGGATGAGAGAACAGAGCTCTACTGGGCAATCGAATTGTGAGCATATGCAAAACTTGCCTGAGCCAACGAAGTTGATAGAGCCTTATATGTTTTTCTAAAGAGGAGCACTAACTGGCAGATTCAAAAATACGTCTACGGATATTAACGTTGGTTATTCGTTTATGCTAACCAAAATGTGCTATTCTTCTCATACACCGATGATTAAATGCATGTAAGCGTCTAAACTCATCAACTCTAAGAAGCCAAGTGAAACTGCGCGTACAGATACATTAAAAACACCAACTTTAAGGCAAAGTGAAATAGTTGTGTTTCTACATAAATGGTGCAGATTCGAGAAAGCTACTCTAGCTTTCGCGATTCTCATACTCACCTCGTCAGACATATTGCCTAATTTATTGATAGAACTCCCTAGATATGTAAACCTGCCAACTATGCCTAGATCTTCATTCTGTAGTCGCAGAGTTGGAGTGAATGGTGGGTGATCCTGTAAAATTATCTTTCATTTAGATGGTGTTAATTTCATAGCGAGGGGTGGAATAACGTCTGATAATCTATTCAAGGTGGCCTGAGCAGAATTTCAATTGTCGAATAATAGTATTATATTGTCTATATAGTCAAAATCGACTAGTTTACCTCCAAGGAGAACTTCAACACTTGCATCTTGATTGTGTAGAAGAGTGTTTTTCATACAAAATTAAATAAAAATGAGGAACGTAGATAACGTTAACGAACACTACTGCTGGTGGTAAAGTGATGCGTTAATTCGTTGTAACTTTAAAGCGACCAGAAGTATTTGTGCAGAGAGCGCGTATAATATTAACAAATCTTATGGTACATCACTTTTCGAAAAGACAAATGGAATAAAACATAGCGATTCACCGAGTTAAATGCACTCTTGAGGTCTAGAAAGACGGCTTTTGTGGGACGGTGATGACGAAGATGGTACTGATTATGATGATGATGATGATGGTAATAATGTTGATGATAATGTTGATAATGACGACGATGATACAGATTATGATGATGTTGATGACGATGATGATGATGATGACGATGAAGATGATGAAACACATATTTTCTTTCAAAGCGTAAATGTTGTTGTTGTTGGTGGTGGCGTTGATGATGATGATGACGATGATGGTGATGACGACGATGATGATAATGATGATGATTATGACGATGATGATGATGATGATGATGATGACAATGTTGATAATGATGATGATGACGACGATGATACTGATTATGATGATGATGACGATGATAATGATGATGATGATGATGATTATGATGATGATGATGAAAAACATATTTTCTTTGAAAGCGTAAATGTTGTTGTTGTTGTTGATGACGATGATAAGGAGAATGATGATGAGGATGATGATGATGATGATGACGATGAAGATGATGAAACACATATTTTCTTTCAAAGCGTAAATGTTGTTGTTGTTGGTGGTGGTGGTGGTGATGATGATGACGATGATGGTGATCACGACGATGATGCTAATTATGATGATTATGACTGATGATGATGATGATGATGACAATGTTGATAATGATGATGATGACGACGATGATACTGATTATGATGATGATGACGATGATAATGATGATGATGATTATTATGATGATGATGATGAAAAACATATTTTCTTTGAAAGCGTAAATGTTGTTGTTGTTGATGACGATGATAATGAGAATGATGATGAGGATGATGATGATGATGATGATGATGATGATGATGATGATGATGATGATGATGATGATGATGATGATGATGACGATGATGACGATGATGATGATGATGATGATGATGATGATGATGATGATGATGATGATGATGATGGTGATGATGATGATTTTTTCATAATATTTATGGCAATTTTCGCATAGTAAGAAATGCCGTCCTTCTCATTTTTATCTTATATCTTCTTTGCTATTTATTTCAGGTTGTGAAACAGTCCACTTCCTAGATGACATTGATCTCGCATCTATTGGATAATAAGCCAAATTCAAACAGAAGTATTTATTCAAATAAAGTTTAAGTTACAATAATTACTTTAAACTTCAGAATTTTACATCGTGGACATTTAACTCAATCCAAAAAGAAAGCCTTTTCCTAATTGTTTTAAAACTATTGGATGTGATTTTACCATTATTCATGCTGCATGTCTTCCGTTTGACATTTATTTATTTATTCATTCTTTAAACAAATGGTTTCCTATGTTGTGCAATTATTTCTTTTTTACAAGAAGTGGACTAAAATTTTAAATATGTATTTCATCTATATACGCATTAAATAAAGGCAAGTATTCAATCTATCGCTGGAAATAAATGTCACACTTATTCCCATCAACAGTGTTGTTGAAATTTCAAATCAATTGGCTAAATTAGACTTGTAATAAATTGAGCCTCATAAAAGACATTTATTAATGAAAGATTTCCACCTATTTTCATTATGAAGTTTCTGAATCTACCGGCTAGGGTCGGCTGGTTGACAAATCGTAAATAAAGATGTAACCAGTCTATTGTATGAATTGCCTTTTCCACACTATACAATACTTAGTTTATACTGACAAACTACTATGCAAAATGGGCCAAGTATATATGACAAGATCGCAACCTTGTTCAATACCGACTACACAAATAAATCAATTTTAAGGTTGCACGGCATTGAAGTGTCGGTATATTACGCTGATTCTATGCTGTTTTATAAACTATAGGTAGTTTTGGCAAAAGAAACGGAAGTGATCACATATTATATGGTGAATGTGGAAGAAACTTCACAACAAATCCGTTAAACGAACCAACTTATTGATTCACCACTAGGGAATAAAACACAACCAAATCCATCAGTAGTCATAAAATATTTTTGGTATGACGAGGCAGGCCATTGTATGTATAAGTAAGAGAAAGGACATTATTTCCTTGTGGATGAATTACTGACAAAGTTTTGCACAGGAAAAATTGCACGGAAAAAAACGAATTATTACTGAGGCATAAATATTTTCATAAAATATTGTTTGTTTAAACACAATCGTCAATACCTAATTTTCACAACAAGTAGGAACTATTAAATTTCACGCATATATAGTCGAATAGTTTTTTTATAAATAAGGGCTAGAGTTCATCATTTTGTGCTCAGCCTTTTGGCGTTTAAGGGTAGATTGAACTCATTCCAGCTTTAAAAACTGAATAAACAGAAATTTATGCACGGTAGATCAATTTACGTATTTGAATGTCACCAAAAACACTGTCCCTGGTGATATGCGAAATAACTTGCTAAGAAGGAAACATATCTTCATACATTGTATTCCATTTGTCAAAAACTTCGTCCTATCCGCGTTTCCGTTTAAATAGTAGAAATTTTATTGAAGAAGAGTTTTAAAATATGAATATTACATGGTAAGAAAATTTGAACTAAGTTTTGCAGAGGTATCTGGCTCTAATTAAAATCAGTTTACATGCATGTAGACATCCAAACTCCGAAAGGTCTTAAATAAAATTGAAGATATTTCAAAGCTTCTTAAGCTGCAATATAAGCACATTGCATGCTTTTATAACATGGCCTTCAGATTCAACGTAATGAAAAAACAATCCAGGGAATCAAAATAATTGAAATAATTTAACTGATATTTTTTCACGTTTTTTGTGGAAATCAAAGACTGTGATTTCCCGTCTCTGTCAGAACCACTATAAAAATCGCGTTGTATTTCTCCACAAATAGTCGAATGGATATAAAGGTGGAAAAATGGGAAAACATATAATCAACTTAATTATATAGATATATATTATAGGTAGATTGATATTCGTCAATAAATAACAATAAAGACACACACATATATTTGGATTAAGGAAAAAATATAGATAGATAGATAGATTTATAACTAAAAATATATATAGAAATATAGAAATATAGATAGATAGATAGATAGATAGATAGATAGATAGATAGATAGATAGATAGATAGATAGATAGATAGATAGATAGATAGATAGATAGATAGATAGATAGATAGATAGATAGATAGATAGATAGATAGATAGATAGATAGATAGATAGATAGATAGATAGATAGATAGATAGATAGATAGATAGATAGATAGATAGATAGATAGATAGATAGATAGATAGATAGATAGATAGATAGATAGATAGATAGATAGATAGATAGATAGATAGATAGATAGATAGATAGATAGATAGATAGATAGATAGATAGATAGATAGATAGATAGATAGATAGAACGATAGAACGATAGATAGATAGATAGATAGATAGATAGATAGATAGATAGATAGATAGATAGATAGATGAAGTACAGTATTTAACTGTAATATATTGAATTGAATGATGTCATGCCTACCGCAAAATGTGATAAATGATATCGATCAAGGCCAGAGTGTATGGATTTACTGGAGCAACAGATGTTCAGAAATTGTGTTAATTCTCAATTTGATGAATTTTAGCATAAATTGATATCCATCAGATGGTATCGTGTACCGACTTCAAAGCCATAGTGTTAGTACCATGTACCTTTCGGTACAATAATGTTGGTATCAGTTACTAACACAATAGCCATAGTGTTAGTATCCTTTACATACTCGGTATATATATTATATAGTGTGAGTTAGCGTTGAAGTCGCATTGTCGTAGACTTTAGATTATGTTAGTTTCACTATTGCAGGTTTACGCATTCGTCTAGGAGATTGTACCGTCCTATTATTCCACATTCTTCGATCAAATATATAGTAGTTAAAGGGTGTAATACCGGCTCCTACTGATGAGTCGCCAGTAAGCACGAAACGAATGTGCATGAGATTATGCTTTCCGTTCATACTGCCTTTGGTTTATCCTTATGGTCACAACTGAACTAATTTGTTACTAGTTTCTCAACACCTAATACATACTTGCATATAAATTTGCTTGTTTTAAGTTGTCGTCGTAAAATTAACTTGAAGATGCGCGTCTGTCAAAGGAAGTTTGCGCTTTGTCAGTTTTATCAGACTGTTCAGAATTTAATGGGGCGTATGCTGGAACTAAACATTGCCTGATGGGTCGGACAAGTTTTTTATAAAGTAATGGCCATTTATTTTTAGCTTGTCTAAGAATAAGATTACCCCTTCTGAGGTCTATTTGTTAGATTAAGTTAGTTGCTATAATTATTATAAGATGCTTTTTAGAATTACTGCTAGTAATTGGTCTATCGTAATGTATAATTGACTCTATTATTGTGGAAGTCATCCCAAATTTGAGGAATGTAGATTAAATGTGATTATTCATTGTAAAATTTGTATATTTGAGAATTTTTCTTGGTTTGAATTACTTATCTGTGAGAAAAATAAAATTTTCGCGAATAAGGCGCAGTAGTGCAGCCAGACAGATTGACTGTCTGGATTAATCGACGTATAATAGCCCAGATACTTAGCTGACTATTAGACAGACTGTTCGATTAATTTCATGTCATTACTATTTCATCGGCATTATTTAAACACCCACCTTTTAATTACTGACTGATTAACTTTTGTATGTTTGCACTTGTTAAGTGATCAAACAAAGAAATGGTTTCGTTACATATTTGATAGCTAATATATTAATTCAAATTTGTACTTTATTTTTACCATCCATGATATAAGCTGTAAAAATGTTAGCTTCATTTTAATATTTCTACTTTGTAATTTTGATATATTGTTTGTGTGTGTGATTGTCTGTTTATGTACTTTTATTATGTTTTTTGTCTATTGTTGTTGATATAGATTTTCTGAGAAAGAAAGAAAGACTGCGGTAGACATATGTGAATGTATTGTGTTAATTTTGACTTACACTCTAATATTTTAATTATTTTATTACTGGTACTTAAATTATTGTCTACCGAATTTTCAAGTGAGGCAACATAGGCCACCAAAGTTTTGCTATATTAGCGTCTCTAAATTCTACTAGTAAAGGCCATTAACTTGTGACTCAATGGGACAGGGTACGTCGGTCAAGACAGATTTGGTAAATGGAGTGGGCCTGCATTATGGAAAACAGAATATGAGAGAGGGCGCCTAATATATGATGAAGAAATTTGTGGTGATTCAGCAGGGTCGACCACAATACAATGGTTCTAATATTCATTCTTGACTAACTCCATCACTAATCGGTTTAGCTGGAAAATCAGGTTCTTCATTACAGCAAAAAAATATTTGATGTAGAGATTTAAAGATAAATTGCCATGTATTTATACATCCATGTAATTTAAATAATCAGTTTAATATGACAGATATAATGAAAGCATTGGGGATGTCAATTATTGTAACACCGGCATATAATTTTCTGAAAGGAACAAGAATTTCAATAAAATTGATAATCAGGTTCATTACACACGGTCATCCTCGGGTATTCCCTTGTTGCTGTGTGTCATTTTTGAGAATTTTCTCTCGCTAAATGTGTTTGGAATTCAGTCTAGTACTTTTTAATGGCTGGTAAGTTAGCTATTTCACTACGTCTGAGAATGTCAAAGATGTTTGATTCTAATTGGAGTAGCTTAATTTATGTGTTTTATTAAATTAGGAATGTGTTTATGTGTGTAAACGCCCCGGCTTCAGGTAAATGCCGTACGACGTTACAAACTCGGTTAAGGTGCTCTGAATAGAGATTAGTTACTGATATGGGGGCCCTTAAGAGGGCCTTGGCGGCGTTCGCGTAAGTTATATATATTTAAGTTGATGTTCTGTTCCTTGGGTGGACTCTGGTTGTGGTTCCTGCTGTTGTTATCACGATGTGGACTGTTTGGTTGAAGTTCTGCATTAATTGGCTCGTCTTGCTGGCTGAAGAGCAACACGGTGAGTCACGAATGTTGCCAATTGTTGGTGAAACAAATCAATATCCAGCGTAGGTATTGACAGCCGACAGCACGCACATGTGTAACACGAGGCAGAAAGCCCATATGACCAACTTACTTGCATGGTAAATTACCGTGCTTAAATAGCATGCAATATGTGTACTTGCATACTATTGGTTAAACGTGGTTAAACGTGGTTAAACGGCAATTTGATTTTTTCTCATTGGTGCAACGTAAATAAATTTGAATTTAATTTACGCAATACGTCGGCGATTGATTTGTGTCGTTACAACACTTTCCTCTCTGAAAAAAAAAGAAAAAAAATTCCTCTCTGCGAGGCTAGATAAGAAATGCATGACAGAGTTCGAACCAAGTTAAGCAAAAATATGATGAACCATAAGTGCTGGGCTTAAATATGCTTGTTGGTTGCTTCAACAATGATATGATGCCAGGTAACCACTAGGAATTGCTACACAAATTGTTAGCTCTAGTGGACCGTCATAGCACGTGCGGCAAAATAGAGCAGTCTATGTTTTTGGAGCCGCAGCGTGAAGATTTCGAGGTAAATCGCCTCTGAATTTGCCAGGTTTAAGTTAAAACCCAAGCAGGTTGGATCGTTGTCAATTTGTTTGTTTACGACCAAAGGAGCTAGAGTGCTCGACGTTGTGGTCATGACATTTGTAGAGTGGTCTTTGTGAAATAGATAAAGTTGAGATATGTATTGAAAGTGGCCTGTACCATGATATGAAGCTGATCACTACTTAGTGTTGCTACACGAAAGCGTTAGCTCTAAGTAGCTGGTCATACAAAAATAGGCAGTGTAATGTCATGTGTGAGAAATACATTATAATGTAAAAATATATACATTAAAATCAAAGGTAACTGCATAAAACTATGTACACGAACATTGCCTCAGAGATGGCATAATACCAAAGAACTGTTAAAAAATGCTGCACAATTGTTAGCTAAGAACAGCTGGTTATGCCACGTGAGACAAATACGAAAATTAACGTAAGGTTAAAAAATTTTATAGTTAATGTTAATGTTTAAAAAAAAATTAATTACGCGTTATACAAAGCAGGTTATTGAGATTGTGGGCAGTCGGAGCCTGAGACGTGTGTTGAAGGTTGAACGCTCTCAGGATCAGGTGGTTCGATAAACGGTTTTAACCTGTCTATGCTTACTGATGTCGTGTAGCGCCTTGCATAATGATGAAGTATTTTGGCAGTTTTAGTAAAATCGGGTAAGGACCGCGATACTTGGGTTGTAGTGGTGCAACAGCAGTATTGTTGCGAACGAGTACTCACTTGCAGCTGTGGAGCTGTGGGTGAACGAAGACTGGACGAGGCGTGTGTCTCGGCTGCTGTTCAGACATGTTACCGAAATGAAGTCGAAGGCGGGTAGCTTCGTTTTGTGGGTCATCTTGTGCCGGTAGTAGGTAGACGTGGGAGCTGACTAGGCAGGCGTAGATCCATGCCATACAAGAGTTGTGACGCAGACGTTTTAATGGATTCTCGAGTACGAGAATGCATGGCCAGCAGAACTAAAGGTAGTGCATCGACCCAGTTGCCATTAATGGACGAGGATGCTAAAGCTGCTTTGAGTTCCCTATGCATTCTCTACCATGCCATTAGCTTGGGGATGGTAGGCAGTCGTCTGGCGTAAGATGCATCCCATGTACTGCAAGGTGGTTTTGAAACGATCAGATGAGAAGTAAGTGCCTCTGTCCGTGATGACCTTATTGGGAACACCGTAATTGGATGTCCATGCAGAGATAAAACCGTTAGTTACTTCGTCTGCAGAAATGGTGCCAAGAGGTAATGCCGCAGGCCACCGTGTAAATATATCGATCATAGTTAGAAGGTAGCTGAAACCTTGAACCTTTGTCAGATGAACTATGTCAATGTGGACGATGGCTAGGCGAGAAGTAGACCGAAAATGTTGCAACTTAGAACGAGTGTGTCGTGTGATCTTGTTTTTCTGACAAATTGCACATTCTGAGACCCATCGTTTAACATTCTGCCTAAGTCTGTGACCCCAGAAACGATCTGTAAGAAGTCGGACAGTCGCTTGGCTTCCTGGGTGAGAAATTGAGTGAATTGAATCGAAAAACTTTCTCTGAAGGCTGGTCGGCAGAACTGGCTTGTTGGGCTGCGTACCCGTGAAGTAAACAATTGGTAAGCCTTCCCACAGACGGCATATGAACTTGGTTGGGTGACGGGCTATTGATCTTTGAATGTGAATGTCACCGCGTTGTTCAGTTTGCAGGAGAGTTGGCGTTTGTGCAGGTTCACTGAGTGCCACGGAGTTGACAGTGAATGGTGACGGCGAAGGTGGTTGTAGTGAGACGTCTGGCCTGGACAGGGCATCTGAAATGAAGTTCTGTTTGCCCTTGACGTGGTGATAATAATACATCTGCATCAAAGGCCAACGGGGCCTTTGTTCATCATTTCTACGTACAAAACGGCACCGTACGTACTCAACAACTCAACTTCGGATTCTTGGAAACTGACTTTTTTGTTCTGCTTCAACTGTGGAAGCTGTTTGTGGGTAAGTGTTTCGTTAAAGTATATTTATATATTTTCATATTACTTATAAATTTATGCTTTTAAGATCCCGTAAGATTGTTAAAATGTCAGGTCCAATTTTAGATATTGATGTTCCGGTTTGGGATGGAGATAGTGAGCTATTTTTTATGCGCGTAGACTCCGCCTTCTCCCCGTTTCCTGATTATGACAGTCATCAAAAACTGTCAAAGGTTTTGCTAAACTACCTTCTGAATTGCAGCGACGGATTTATCCTAAGCGTGAGGCCATTAGGAAGCTACCTAATCCCATTTTGGGCCTACAAAACGAGGTAGAATCCTTGCTTGGACCTACGGAAACTGAGCAGATAATAAACAAATATGCGCAGTTAGATATGCCAAATCTTGGCCCCATAGAAATACTGAGGGAATTACGGAAACATTGGTATAAAACCAACATTTCTGACCATGAGGCTAAGGTTGTTTTTATTAACAATCTTCCCTAAACATTAAAACTCTTTGCCAGACAGCTCCCCAACACTCTCTCTATAGATGACTTATCTGAGAGATGTGAGTTAGAATATAGGGTTTTGGAACCTAAAGTGAATCCATCATCCTTTTCTTCACCCCCGCAAGATGATAGAATCTCCTCTTTAGAGAGAACAGTGGCGAACATGGCCAAAGTTCTAGAAGGATTGGCCATTACCAAATCTGAGATAAATCAAGTGAATGCTCGACCAAAATTCGTTTCCAAATCAAATTATAATGGTAGGCGGCGATCGAGATCTCCGCAATCATTTAATAAATATTCCCCAAAGAACTGGTGTTATAACCACCAGAAGTTTTTTATGCTTGCCAAGTTTGTCTTTGTCGTTCCGAAGAATTTCCGAATGAGTGTAAATTTTCACAGCTGACGGAGAGGACAACAGACCGCAGGCACAAGGGTGCATCAGTATCGGGAAACGTCTGGCGCAGGAAGTAGAAGACCGTACTTTCTGCACATCAACGGCATCAACTGCGCTACAGGGAAGAAGCTAACTACAATCCGACATCCCTGTCGACTCTTTTCGTCCACGCCGAATTTTTCACATAGAGAACCAAACAGAAAATGCCGGTCGCAATCACCAGCCTACTTGTTTGCATGACCCGGCCAAACAGCCAAACGAACTTCTGCACATTCTTGATTTCAAAACTGGCGAAGAGTACATCGTAGACACAGGTGTGGCAGTCTCAGTTCTCAAAGGTGATTCAATGGCCGAGATGTCGCTAGGCGTTCTTCTCGCAACAGCTACAGTCGAGCCCATACCAACTTATGGCTGCCAATACCGCACACTCAACATAGGTCTACGACGTGAATTTTCCAAGGTCTCACATAATATAATAGGCCTTGATTTCCTTCTAAAATTTCGGCTCATTGTTGATCTTGCCAAACAAAAGAACATCGACCCCTCCACCGGACTTGAACAAAGCTTTTGACACTTGCCTCCGAGCGTTTGGAGTTACAGGTCATTCAGCCAACCCCAGTGCGTCATTCAACAGAGATATCAGCAGCTCTTCGAAAATACAAATCGCTTTTCGATCTTAACAAGTCAGAGCTACGAATCTCTAACACGATGCATCATATCGTCACAGAAGGACAACCTATTGCACTCAAGAAGCGACCACTGGCCTCTGCTAAGTTGAAAGCTGCCCAAGGAGAATTCTCAAGGCTTTTGGAAGAGGGAATCATCAGACCATCGAAAAGTTCATGGGCGTCACCACTGCACTAGTCTCAAAATCAAACGGATCGTACAGAGCCTGTGGAGACTACCGTAAGCTAAATTCAGTGACAAAATCTGATGCATATCCCATTCCAAATATCAACACTTTACTTGAAAAACTCAACGGCAGCAATTTCGTCTCAGTGATTGACCTCAGACAAGCGTACCATCACATACCGGTAGCACCAGAGGATATCGAGAAAACTGCAGTCATCACTTCATTTGGCCTTTTTGAATATCTTTACATGCCTTTTGGACTTAAGTGTGCTACTCAGACATTTCAAAGATTCACAGACAACATACTTCGCGACGACTCTGCTTATTGTATGTCATATCTAGATGACATTATGGTTTTCAGTCCAGATGTAGAATCTCATGCGAAACATCTACGAAATGTCCTCTCACGCTTATCCAACCACGGACTCAAGATCAACTGTGAAAGACGCAGATTGCAACTTCATCCGTCGACTTCTTAGGGCATCGTATCACGGCCCAAGGTATTCAACTGTTGCCGTCAAAGACGAATTCAATCAAGAATATCAAGTCACCAAGGACTTTGAGCGATTTGCAGAAAATCCTGGGAGTACTAAACTATTATCGTAAGTTCCTTCCAGGCCTTTCAAAACAACTTTATCCTTTATGCAGATACCTGCGGAACCGAAAAGGACTTAGCAAGAATTCCATCATTGCTTGGTCATCCGAAGACGAGGAATTACTTCGACTTGCCATCAACTCGTTAGAAAATGCCACAATGCTAACGCATCCAGATTTCGAAAAGCCATTTCTACTCACGACAGATGCTTCTGAATTCGCTATTGGAGCCACTTTGGAACAAGAGATCGACGGAGTTCGGAAGCCTATCAGTTTCTACTCGCGTACTCTCCAACCAGTAGAAACGAGGTACGACACTTTCGGCCGAGAACTTCTCGCCATCCACGACGCAGTGCGCCATTTTATCAGCATCATTGGCAGTAGTAGATTTGTTGTTTTCACAGATCATGCACCACTAGTTAGCGCACTTCGAAACGCAACTTCATCTACCGCCAAGTACCCTGCCAGAGTGGAAAGACAGCTTTCTCGTCTAAGCGAATGGCAATATGACGTCTTTCACGTTAAGGGCAAACAGAACTTCATTGCAGATGCCCTGTCCAGGCCAGACGTCTCTCTACAACCACCTTCGCCGTCACCATTCACCGTCAACTCCGTGGCACTCAGTGAACCTGCACTAACGCCAACTCTCCTGCGAACTGAACAACGCGGTGACATTCACATTCAAAGATCAATAGCCCGTCACCCGACCAAGTTCATATGCCGTCTGTGGGAAGGCTTACCAATTGTTTACTTCACGGGTACGCAGCCCAACAAGCCAGTTCTGCTGACCAGCCTTCAGAGAAAGGTTTTCGATTCAATTCACTCAATTTCTCACCCAGGAAGCCAAGCGACTGTCCGACTTCTTACAGATCGTTTTTGAGGTCACAGACTTAGGCAGAATGTTAAACGATGGGTCTCAGAGTGTGCAATTTGTCAGAAAAACAAGATCACACGACACACTCGTTCTAAGTTGCAACATTTTCGATCTACTTCTCGCCTAGCCATCATCCACATCGACATAGTTCATCTGACAAAGGTTCAAGGTTTCAGCTACCTTCTAACCATGATCGATAGATTTACACGGTGGCCTGCGGCATTACCTCTTGGCACCATTTCTGCAGACGAAGTAACTAACGGTTTTATCTCCGCATGGATATCCAATTACGGTGTTCCCAATGAGGTCATCACGGACAGAGGCACTTGCTTCTCATCTGATCGTTTCAAACCCACCTTGCGGTACATGGGATGCATCTTACGCCAGACGACTGCCTACCATCCCCAAGCTAATAGCATGGTAGAGAGAATGCATAGGGAACTCAAAGCAGCTTTAGTATCCTCGTCCATTAATGGCAACTGGGTCGATGCACTACCTTTAGTTCTGCTGGCCATGCGTTCCCGTACTCGAGAATCCATTAAAACGTCTGCGTCACGACTCTTGGCATGTATCTACGCCTGCCTAGTCAGCTCCCACGTCTACTACCGGCACAAGATGACCCACAAAACGAAGCTACCCGCCTTCGACTTCATTTCGGTAATATGTCTGAACAGCAGCCGAGACACACGCCTCGTCCAGTCTTCGTTCACCCACAGCTCCACAGCTGCAAGAGAGTACTCGTTCGCAACAATAATGCTGTTCCACCACTACAACCCAAGTATCGCGGTCCTTACCCGATTTTACTAAGACAGCCAAAATACTTCATCATTATGCAAGGCGCTACACTGACATCAGTAAGCATAGAAAGGTTGAAACCGTTTATCGAACCACCTGATCCTAAGAGCGTTCAACCTTCTACACACGTCTCAGGCTCCGTCTGCCCACAATCTCAATAACCTGCTTTGTATAACGCGTAATTAATTTTTTTTAAACATTAACATTTAACTATAAAATTTTTTAACCTTACGTTAATTTTTAGTATTTGTCTCACGTGGCATAACCAGCTGTTCTTAGCTAACAATTGTGTAGCATTTTTGAACAGTTCTTTGGTATTATGCCATCTCTGAGGCAATGTTCGTGTACATAGTTTTATGCAATTACCTTTGATTTTAATGTATATATTTTTACATTATAATGCATTTCTCACACATGACATTACACTGCCTATTTTGGTATGACCAGCTACTTAGAGCTAACGCTTTCGTGTAGCAACACTAAGTAGTGATCAGCTTCATATCATGGTACAGGCCACTTTCAATGCATATCTCAACTTTATCTATTTCACAAAGACCATTCTACAAATGTCATGCTCTATTTTGCCTCACGTGCTATGACCGTCCACTAGAGCTAACAATTTGTGTAGCAATTCCTAGTGGTTACCTGACATCATATCATTGTTGAAGCAACCAACAAGCATATTTAAGCCCAGCACTTATGGTTCATCATATTTTTGCTTAACTTTGTTCGAACTCTGTCATGCATTTCTTATCTAGCCTCGCAGAGAGGAATTTTTTTTTCTTTTTTTTCAGAGATGAAAGTGTTGTAACGACACAAATAAATCGCTGACATATTGCGTAAATTAAATTCAAATTTATTTACGTTGCACCAATGAGAAAAAAGCAAATTGCCGTTTAACCACGTTTAACCACGTTTAACCAATAGTATGCAAGTACACATATTGCATGCTATTTAAGCACGGTAATTTACCATGCAAGTTAGTTGGTCATATCGGCTTTCTGCCTCGTGTTACACATGTGCGTGCTGTCGGCTGTCAATACCTACGCTGGATATTGATTTGTTTCACCAACAATTGGCAACATTCGTGACTCACCGTGTTGCACTTCAGCCAGCAAGACGAGCCAATTAATGCAGAACTTCAACACACATGATAACAACAGCAGGAACCACAACCAGAGTCCACCCAAGGAACAGAACGTCAACTTACATATATATAACTTACGCGAACGCCGCCAAGGCCCTCTTAAGGGCCCCCATATCAGTAACTAATCTCTATTCAGAGCACCTTAACCGAGTTTGTAACGTCGTACGGCATTTACTTGAAGCCGGGGCGTTTACACTAGAATGGATGGTTGGTAGTTGCATTAACGAATGCACAGTTTTTACGTTGAACAGCATTTAAACTACCGTATACTTTGCTTTTCCTTGAGTTCCTTGCAGTCAACTTGGCCGTACAGTGGAATAGAGGGTAGAGTTGAAAATGATATTGGCTGTCTTTTCGCGCGATATTTGCTTGCCTTTTTAGAGAAAAAATTAATATTCTTGAAGATTGTTAAATTTGGTACAAAATAGTTTATTTTTATAAATTATGACAGCGAAAGTGGCCTTCTACGTGAAAATAGTGTCATTAACTCATATATAGGCACTTTTTCTGTTTGAGTTGTGCGATTTGTTTACTGTTTTAACAATTTTATAAGTTGAATCGGGGACTACAGTAATTTTTTTAAATGAATAGGATATGACAGGAAGATTAGATACTAAAATGACTGAATTCGTTAATGTGGAAGAGTTATATGCTTCTTTGGGTATTTTAAGATAGTTAGGAAGAGACTTATGATTCTCATGTTATGCTCTTATTAATATTTCAACAAATGTTCTTCTCGTGCTTTGATACACAATGATCACACCGTATTTCTTTAATGAAGTTATAGTGAATGAGATACGTGTTTCTTTTATGTAGTCATAACTGGGAATTTAGATCACCAGTTCGATAGTTTCCAGAGAAATATATGCCAATATTGAAAAATTAACCAGGTCCACTTTTCCGCTAGACTTTCTAATATTTTCTTCTATTTAATTGTCTTATTGCTATTAATGGAAGGTTGCGGTTTTATTAAGTGATCAGTAATGCTATCATTAGCATCCAAACAAGATTTCAATTCCAGCAATCAATCTGTATTCGGTCTTGTCAAAATGATAGAATAATACTCTATAGACTTTCAATAGTTTTTAAATCTCTCTATCTATAACCGATTGCAAGCTGGATGGAATTGGGTGAACTGGGGGGCATGTGAGGATTACTGCAATAATGAATTCAAAATTTGTTGATCTTTCTATGCGTCCGGAACAGCAATTAAAATATTGATATCAGTGATAGGCGTTTTTATCAATACATTAAGTGTACTTATAGTTATTCAATTAATGTAACTTTAGTAAAATACACATGTTTATAAGTAGTTGTGTGCGCAGAGGGGAGCAGGGATAAGTTTTTGTATACATTTGAGTATTAGAGACTAGGTATGAAGACCGGATATTAGGAAGACAATTAAAAATACTTTTAGAATTAAAATGGGTATAAATATATCTGTCTTGAATGAGGATACCACATTTGTCACAAGTTGTGTTTTACTCCTGTGCGTATTGTGTCAACCCTGAAGATGAGATTAGAAATGAGATCTCGAAATATTGGTCAAGGAACAATGGAAAATCTTGATCCAACGTCATTTTCAGACAATCAGCTAATTGAAGGCTTAAAGAAGAAGGGACAAGTGAGAACCCATCAATTGAGGCCAAAAATTACATCATCAGAAGATGAAGGAAGTTCAAGATTTTACCGACCTATGAGTGCTATCAATTGTCCCGCACAAGAAAAATGCGGTCAAATCCACAACAAGAAGGACAGCACTGAGCAAATAAATACATCATTTAAAACGGGTGAATCTAGCCAAATCAACGTTCCTTAACAAGGTTTTATGTTGATGGAAAATAAAATAGCAGCCGTATTTAACTAGTCGGCTCGTAATTTTTGCTCTTGCTTATTGATTTCTGACGCTCAGTTGGCAGTGAGCTAAATAAAAAAGAGCGGATGTATAGCTCATAATGCAATCATTGCAGCTAAAGTGAGTAAAAATCCAAGTTTCTACAGCATAAAGGTGGATGGACAGTATGCTTGGTATGAAAACCTTGAGGATGCCAGAATGATTTTCATAACTTTTCAAAAACAGGTATTGAAAGATTATTACAATTGGAAATCTGGATAGAGCCCGATTCGTCCTGCGCCACCAGAAGTCCGTATTAAACGGAGGAATATACGAATTTTATTAGGGCACCGTTTAACATGATCTGAGATATGAATTCAAATTGGCGTTGAGTTTCAGGAGATACTTGGTGGATACTTTTTGAGCACAAATAATAACACTCTTAGGCTCAATTACCTTTTACCAGCATCTGGTTAACGTAGTCAGCAGTTTCGATATCGGCATATCAGTCACAACCATCATTTTTCACTCCGGAGTGTGGTGCGGCGATGTCATCATCGATAACACAATGGAAAGGGTGGGAGCATTGACGCATTCTTGTTGAATGTCAAAGCAAATTTAAAAATTTTCAGAAAATTCTTAATAGTTCGACTGAATGCCGATTGTTAATTGTGAAAGACTTGTTTCAATCAACAAAATTGGCTGGGATATCATCAATAATTATTCGTTCATTCAACATAATGTTGACCCATCTTGCCTTTCATGGTATTCTGCTTGTTGATAATAATTTCCACGTCATTCACACGGAATATTTTCTACAACCACTTCCGCCATGATTTGAACAATTATAAACACACAGAAAGTGTCTCAGTATTTCAAGACATTCGATTCTGCTCTGGCACTTCATCCAAACACGGCATTTAGCGGTGAATGCTTTTCATGGCCATCTTCAGAGCCAAAACATTTCAATGGTTGACCTCTTGAAGCGCTACATTCATCACTTAAAATAAACATAATATTTCCAAAATATTTTAGAATGCCTTATTAAGCACAGTTTTTATTTATAGTCCAAACATAGTCATATTGCTCTCTAGGAATTAAATAATGCTAGATATTTAATTTTTAAATAGAATTGTAACATTCACAAACAGTATTGACACTAGAGATATTTCACAACACTTTATATAAACACCAAATATTTATTTAAAAAAGACACGGTTAATAATTAATTTTTGTATTAGTTATTACGTAACTAGTGTGGAAAATTACAACCTCCTGCAAACATGTGTTAAGTGAATTAGCTTTGAAGTCAAACTTTTGAACGCGTAATATAAAGTTAAATCTATTGCTACTTAAATAGGCTCGTGTATATAAGATTGTAACGTCTAACTGCTCCACAAAATATATAAAGTATATGAGGCGAAGTGTCGATTCTTTCTCAGGAGTCGCCGTTAATTACCAATCGCATGTGTATATGAGATAAACCTTTCGTTCATGCTGAATATGATATATCATTTCTGTCTCATTTGTACTAATTTGTTACTAGTTGCACAGTACCTAATACTAAATTGCATATAAATTTATTCTCCGCCACCAATAATATGTAATCCTAGTCAATACTTTTCAGTATCAACTTAACAAAACGTTTCTTTAGCTGGAAGGCGGAAGCGTGTCAGCACAAATTGTCTACTTGATGAAATGCTTTTTTACATTATATAATTCTTATTTGATACTTAAAATACGTATGTATATAATAGGAATAGTTTTTTTAAAAAATTCGGAACTTTGATTTGAATATAGCTAATAATTTCAATAACATTATAAATTATTTTTGAAATTCATTTTCATGCTTTGCTTGGTGCACACAATTTTCAGTTGTATACTAACTAATGTCCCTTGGTTAGCTTTTCCTTAAGTTAGAGCCTATATAGCATCCATTTAGCCCCAAAGTTCCAACTAACCATCGCCTTTTTGTCATTATAGAACAGATACAACGTTACATGGGTAAGTGGTATTGAAATGAACATTTATATAATTAAACGAATTTTGGTTGTGCTGGCGGTGATAACAATTATTTTCAATCAAGTTTGCGATCTTGATATAAACACCTGACCAATTATTTACACAAAATTGTCAGTATGAACTGAATATATATATATATATATTTGTGTGTGTGTGTGCAGAAAGAGGGCATATAATTAAAAAAATTAGTGGACATATGGTTTGCGATACAGTAAACATGTCGCATATCAAGTACGTGCCTTACTATTAAACTATTGTCCATTTAATTTAGACCTAGAGAGTATCAGGCTTACTCTTCTCCAGTATATGATTCATGCGAGGTGCTAAGACGGCATAAGAAAATCGAAGCAAATAACCTAGATACGACTGGAGTCAAGTTTGTGTCACGATGGTTATCACACGAATTACAATTGCCTTTTTGAAGACAGGAATGATAGTCGGCTCATTAAAAGAAACCTGCAGGGTATACTTATTTCATATATATATATATATATATATATATATATATATATATATATATATATATATATATCGTTAACACCACGATAAAAATCGCGTTGTATTTCTTCAAAAATAGTCGATGATATAAATAAATAGCAATAGAGACGAGCATATAGGCAGATAGATTTACAAATATATCTCCCTATATATAGTTGGATGAAAGAACACAAAAGATGCAGATAGATAGATAGATAGATGGATGGATGGATATATATATATAAAATTATATAGAATGAAATGGAGATAGATTGTTGAAGTATGCGAAAATTTCATAATATGTACGAAACTGGTCTACTAGATGAAATTCCTTTTAAACATCCTACAATGCCTAATTTATCCTGACAATTGTGTGTATCTCTTAGGATTGCTGTTTACATCAATTTCGAAGCCTTGATTTAAATATAAATTTCAATACAATAAAGCTTCTCCAGGTAGCGTGGTGTCTGTTCATTAGTGACAGATTATAGGTGGTTCATTTGTCGAATCAAGTTTGCGAGTTTGAAGTAAACGCCAATCCCATTTAATTTAACAAGTCGGCGATCGTGAAAACTTGTATTTATAGTGAGGCACGGTACGGAGTTGTTGGAACAATAGATTCTGAAGTAGACGTGCCCAAGCTCGGACCCTGATCACGGCAAATTCTGAGCAGTTCTCTACATTTATTTAAAGATTTCTTATCCCGTTTCTCGCAAATAAATTTTGTTCAAATAATTTCTACTGCTTGTGGTTTTCTACGGATGATTAAGTATGATATGCAATGCGAGTGCAAATTGGGTCTATGACGTAGGGTGTAGTGAAATTGTTCGTGATAGCTATTGAAGACTACTGGGTAATAAGCTGATTCTACATGAGATTTTCTGGTCCCTTTGGTTATAAATTTCTTCAAAGTAAAGCTTATTCCTTAGGAATTCAAGGTGATGATTAAATGTCTGTTCGGTTCCCCGTTTTAAACTTACTGTTACGGACCTTTTTATCTCGATTTTTCCTGTAGTCTTGTCGTACGTCTAATCTGATATTTAGGCTTTAAAATGTAGATGAAAAATGGCAATTTGTTTTCTTTGAAGGCATGTGGGAGATTTTTGTTTAAAGAATGGATTTCGTGTTTTTTTCTTGTCTGGATTATGCTCACTGATTAAAGAAAACTGGTGCCGGTGGTCTTTCAGCGTAAACAGCGATGTGGTTTATTTAATATTTCCTCTAATGTAGACGACACTGAACAGATTATTCATCATAAACCCTTGAATTCTATAAAGTTTTATCCATGAATATCCGAAATATAATGATGTAAACTGTGTCCTAACCTGAATTAGTGTATAGTTAACTTAGTATCAATTCGTGTACAACAATCTTATTGCCAAACGTGAGATTTATACGTTGATTAACCGAAATTGAATTCCGAATAAATAACACCAAATGTCGAAAGGAAGAAAATTTCAAGAATCATTCGATTCTAATTAGGCGAACTTTGCAGACGATAGGTCAACTTATTTAAATTTAGCCATTGTCAAGTGTGGTAATTTTATCGGAGGTCTATTTTAAAGATAATTAAGCTTAAAGAAATGGAATATTCCATTAAATTAAATATAAACACATAGGACATAAGTGGTTTCTTCAGTGCTTTTTCAATATCGTAAGGTAAGCGAATTTAAATTTGATAAATATCGAAAGATAGGATTGTACGTTACGCAAATGCTGATTTTTATCATTCTGGTAACTTTTCGGCAATCACAGTGGTGGTATCAGGTAATGACACAATAGCCATAGTTTCATACCCCTTTTGGGTTTCGTATACACACACACACACACATATATATATATATATATATATATATATATATATATATATATATATATATATTAATTTGTCGTTACATGTATCACCATTTTTTAAATATGAGATCGCAACAACTTATTCCATGGAATAACATTTATTAATAAATCTTATTTATACCACTATTTACTACCATTATTCTAGATTCGTTAGTATATTCGTTCATCCAATCCCAATTGTACATTTGTCGTAACCAATCCCCTCTTCGCCATGTCTGCCTTTGTTTTGCGCAATTTAGACCACTCTTTTTGCGTAACGTCATTTGGTGTGTCATCGCTTTCATTGTAAGTGCGATCGCAATTGACGGGTGTGTTGTATTTTGCGGAACGTAGATTATTTTTAGGGCCCGTCATTTATTTCATTGTTCCAGTCCAATTTAATTTGCTTTTGAATTAGTTTCTGGACGTTTAATCTCCTGCACGAAAATCAGAAATTTGCGAACATGTACTACTCACAAGTCATGCTGTTATTAGTAACAATTTTTCAGTTTTGTAAAAGGGAAAAAACGGAAAAAATACGTCTGGCTTTTGAAGCTATTGCAATTAATTAGCTGAACACCTGCTTAAACGTGCAGAAAGTAATTCAAAAGGAAATTAAATCGGACTCGAAGAAAGACATAACTGACAGGCCTTGAATAATAATTCTTATTCTTCCAGTATCTAAGCCATTATCCTGGATTCGTTAATGTATTCCAAGGTTTACGTTGTGTTCTCATATATATATATATATATATATATATATATATATATATATATATATATATATTTATGATGTCCATGCCGTTTTAATTAACACAGTATTCTTATAATTAGGAAAACAACACAAATAACAAAGTGGATAAAGGCCATTTATTTCGTGAATACTAAACATCTCTTATACAATCATACATATTTATACATTTTGGGTTGTCAATTGGTTATGTTATTGGTGACAAATCTGACTCGTTATTACTGCTGTTTCTGGTTTTGACTAGTAGGTGAGTGTGTATGCGTTTGTGTTTGTGTTGTGTATGTGTGTTTGCATGTAAAGGTCATTCTCGCAGTATTGCGAAGTGATGTCTGAGATCTTGTCATGATTGTTTTGATAACTTGAGAGTTAGCCCTTTGTGCAAATTGTTCACTGTTATCTATACAAGTGCTATTTTTCCCAGTATAGTTAATCGTTTCACCCCGCTGCGCAAGGGTGCTATTTTCGCTTGGTAACAACGCTAATGTTGATTGTCGTGTTAAACGCTCACACTGTTTGGAGACTTCTGTCATCGTATGCGCCTCTGTTATCTCAACCTCACCTTGTTGCCAATCCGATTGTACGTTTGTTGATTCTAGTCGAGGGCCTGTTGGTTCTTGGCTGGATACTAGTAGATTGTTGTTGAATTTTGTTATCCTTGGCCAGTCGATAAGGATATCATGTTGATGAAACTTTTGAATGTTAAGTTCAGGTGCTTGTTGTTTTATGTAAAGCGCTTCGTAGATAAAAAGTAATTTTTCAGATTTTGCTTTATGTAGAATTGTGAAATTGGTCGAATTGACAGGGTGCCCCGTTGCCAATATATGATCGGAAATAGCTGATTTTCCTGACGGTGGCAAGCCTTTGTTAATCAATTTCTGTGGCAAATGTTGCTGGATTCTGCTTATCAATTGCTTCTTCGTACGTCCGATATATGTGCTACCGCACATACATGAGAATTTATAGACTATGAATGATTTGGAGAGAAGTGGCAATTGATCTTTGGCATCCAACCTCATGATTCTCTGTGTACTGAATGTCATATTAACTTTAACACTGGGAAAGTTGTCCTTAGTTATTCTATTCAGCCGCCGTGCAATTATTGAGGCTGGTATGTCGCCTCTAAATGGTAAGTTTAGGAAAACCTGCTTGCCGGTGTCCTCTCTAGTACGAATTTGCCGTGGTCTAATGTTGACATCAATGAACCGCTCTGGGTAGTTGTTCATTAGCAGAATATTCCTGAGGTAGCCCAGTTCTTCCTCAATCTTGTGTTCAGAGCAGATCTTTCTGATTCTGTTCGCTAGGTTGTTTACTAAGTTTCTTTTGTGGGATTTTGGCACACTACTGTTGTAATGAATGTATTGTCCAGTGAAAGTGGATTTTCTATGTATGGCCAGAGTCAAATCTCCGTTTGCTTCTCGAGTGAGTTTGATGTCAAGGAATGGGAAACTGTCGTCTTTCTCTACTTCGAGAGTGAATTTGATGTCTGGATCGACTCCATTTGCTTGTTTGAGGATTTCGGAAGGGTCTGCTGCTTCTGAGATGAACAACAAGATATCATCTACATACCTTTTGTAGAATGCGCACTGGTCAATTATACCTTTCAGACTCGGTTTTTTCCAGGTGATACATGTATACATCTGCCAGGAGGGGTGCGATGCAGCTTCCCATAGCTACACCATTGATCTGGCGGTAGTATATACCTTCGAAAGTAAATTGCACGTTTTTAGTACATGCTAATATGAGGTCTTTGATGTCATTGGTGTCTATAGGGAAGTCAAAAATCTCATTTTTGATGAGATCACACAAGATCTCCGTTGTCTTATCCAGTGGTATGTTTGTAAATAAGGATGAGACGTCAAGCGAGACCATCTTATTCTGTAGGATGTTCTTCCCCTTCAGTTCATTTGCTAATTCGAAAGAGTCCTTGATAGTGTTAGTGTTTATGATGCTCCGTATTGGTTCAAGTAGTTTGCAGAGAAACTTGGCTGGTTTATATTGTGGAGCGTTGATCATTGACATAATGGGCCGCATCGAAGGAGCTCCTGAGGCTGTCACGGCTTTGTGAGTTTTTGGTTTGCCGTACAATCTTGCGGTGTTTGTTCCGACTGGTTTTGCTTTTTGGATGTCTTCTGTGAGTTTTGATCTAATCTCGGAGTCAGCCGTCGATGTTAGCAATTGTTTTTCCATCTTCTTCAAAATTGTATTAATTCTTGATTCGATGTTCGTTGAATCATCTTTCTGTTTGATGTCATGCTTAAATTTGGATGGATCATTTATTATATCGTTCATGGCCTTCTTGTAAGCGTCCGCCTCAAGCACTCGGAGTGACGGGACCATTCAGCACCCAGTTATCACGTGGATTGAGACGGCTTGAATTTAGTAGTTGGGACTGTTAACGAAAAGATTGAAATAACGTTAATTTTATAGTGAATAATCAAGGAATAACATTTTTGTGAAGAGTGAGAGTGTGAGTTATTTATAAATTCAATTCAGACATTAATATTTAACTATCGCAGATGAAAGCTTATTGAGAGATTATTTTCATTTATTATACCTTACTACTTAATAGATTTTAAATAAAATAGAGATTTATTCCAAACAAATATTATACTATTTGTTTCGGTAGAAGAATTAATATATCTTTATTCAAATTCCATTTGATCTGGAATAAAACGCTTATATTACAAAAATGAAAACAAACTAATTTCTGACGACATAAAATTATCTATAAGTTAAAATCTCCATGGTTCACTGTTACTCGGTTGACACAATACGCTCTTTTTTGAGTTGGCTCAGGTGATATGCGCCAGCCAGATTTTCTTACGTAGTTAATGTACGCGTGCATTATTTTGCGTACGTATTTAGATTAATGAATATGTCTTATTGATATTTGACTTGTGGGATGTGCTTTCCGTTGTAATGACTTCCAAAACCGGAAGTCGATGTGTTTGTAATCAAATTGCAGACATTGGATACAAAAAAAGGTGGGTAGAACAGGTATCAGATAATTAATCTATTCCCTGTCTCGCAACATGTTGCTCTAATTTAGATACATTGACTGGTTTCCCAGTCCAAGCTGACGAACATCGATCATCCGGAGCATCTTCTTTTCAGGCGCTAGAGTCGAACAGTTCTTACTGAAACTTAAGCTTGTCCACTGTGTCTGACATAAATAAACGCACACACACATGCATCTTAGTTAACATTTTTCCTGCGTAGTTTGTTGCAATTTTTTTCAAATTTTTATTTCGTATGCGAAATATTAACATTTTAGACAATAACCTTGATTATAATGCCGATGATAGGAGATGATGTGATGAAATCTATTGAAATGAAGCCAATTGTCTCCAAATCTACAATCCAATTCACTATTGAGGTTGAGTAATCAGCACATTAGACATGATGGTTCCAGCTGAGTTGTCTCTGCAGTCTTTGTGAAGTGGTAGCGTGATCAACCTAGCAATGTCGCACGTCCTGTTGGGAATCAAATGACGCTATACTTCTCCTTCGTTCCCATTACTAATTCTGTCGATTCCAGTCGTCGTTTCAGCTTGGTTATATACTGATTAAAGTTTGCACTCTGCTCTACCACCGTGGCCACTCTATTCTCCTAATTGAAAGGTAGGAAAATAGCTAATTGTTTATATTTGTAGCACAGTTTAGAATGACTGTCTTGATTTCACTTAGTCTTTGAAAGTGCTAACTTTTATTGGTCGATAGCGTGAAAATAGAGCATATTTGGTATATTACTTTAACTTGTGTGTTGTACTCAGCTGGGTGGCGCAGTGGTTAGAGCCACAGACTCCGAAGCACATGTGCCGCGGTTCGAGTTCTGTCCGCTGTAAATTCTGGTAAGTACATGAAGATTCAAAGAATTACAAAACCCGTCTTTGGGATAAAATGTCTTTTCTATTTGATGCATTGTTGAGTTTATACGAATATATATATATATATATATATATATATATATATATATATATATATATATATATATGTGTGTGTATATATATAAATATATAGTCTTGTGAAATATACGTATTATTCCAAAAGCACGAAACAACGCATTATTTATAACAAATTGGCGCTAGAATATTTAGTGCGTAACTTACATTGGATATTTCGCAAATAATATTCTTTGCCACATAACGCGATATAATTGACTAAAGCTAGTGAGATATTTATGTTTATTGTTTTTCTAATGTATAAATATTAACTGACTGTCAGTCTGTCTATCTGCTTCCAATTGTGTACTAAATTAGTTCTACTAGGACGGGAAGGATAAACCAAAGTCAGCACGAACGAAAGGTATAATCTCATGTACACACGCGTCACTTGCTTATTGGAGGCTCACCAGATTGACGCTAGTTAGCTGGTACTTTAGGTCTAAAGGTATGACATTTTGGCTCCTCCTAAAGAAAATGATAACTGAGAAATATAATTTGGAGTATAATTGCAAGTTCAGCGTAATATGCGTCATGTTGGCTCAGTGGTAAGAGCAGCAGTTTCGAAAGCGGACTTGAACATTTTCGAGCCCTTTCCGAGAAATATTTTGAGCAGTACTTAATGAGTTCCTTTAAAGAACGAAACGCATCTACTGGATGACCTGTCTTTTCTACATTATGTAATGCTTGGATTATACTGTCTTGTAACAAGCGGCTCCGCGTTACAACCCAATGATGTTCAATTTTGCCAAATACAGTGCTCTTTAAGGTCAAATAATCTAAATCTGTTCTTACACAATATTTCTCTTAACTGTAATTTTAGAAACAATCTCTGTTAGTTTCAAGCAATTTTAATTGAGATTTCTTGAACTGCAATTTTATTTGTAGAAGTAGACAGAACCGCGCGCGATACGCGTGGATCACGCGGTGGACTATTGTGTCACAGTGGATTTATTTCGCTCAGTTGGATTATTCACAGTTTACTCGAAGGATTTACTGTTCACATTTAACTGTGCCATTCTGAATTTCAGAGAATAATAGATCATAATAATGACATGAGTTAAAAACATAGCAAGCAGTGAACTAAATATTTGTGAATTTTGTCATTGAAGTCTTTACACGGAACACACACATACATATTCAGTGACAACCTTTAACAGTGTCTATGTTCATACCATCATGTATTTTCAATCGGTTACCTATATTCATTCCAATTCAGAAATTTGAGAAAGAATAACGGGTTGTGTGTAAAATATGTTTCTTTACAAACAAAGCTCATTTTAACTTCTACAGTCTAGAAGACGGACAATTTAGTTTAGCTGTGAATGGTGTTTAAGACTTACTTTTGTGTTAAAATCCGTTTTTATTGCCGACCAACACATGGTCAATTTGGACTAATTGTGAATTATATTTCTATTTGCAACATTGTGTACAATATACGTATGACAACTTATTTTTTGCCTTCTCACATCAACCATCCGAAAAAGATAAGAGACTGTTTATGAGCACGGGTAGTAATAATAGCCACCATGCATCTGTAGGACGGAAACAGAATCACGAACTAGATAGCTACCCCGCAAAAATACTCCTACAGTCTAGTGTATGTATATAATGAGACATGTGTGCATGTCAAGATCGCAACCTTGATTTAATTAATTGTTATCACCGCCCGCGCAAAAAATATTCATTTTATTTTATAAATGTTTATTGTTCTAACCTGTCCCCAGGCGGCGTGTTTTTTTTCCATAATGATATATTGGTGGTAGTTAGTAGTTACTGTAATTATGCGTCACGGTGGCTCAACGGTTAGAGCAACAAGTACTAAAGTAAACGTACTCAGGTTCGAGCCATGTGCGTGCCAAATTCCTTATAGTAACTGATATATTCTCAATACGGACGATACCAATATACTGCATGGACTGACTTTTCTTATTTTTACAATGCTTGATTTAAACAGACAAATATATATATATACATATATATATATATATATATATATATATATATATATATATAATGGGACAGTTGTTTGTGTCAAAATCTCAACCATGATATAATTAATTCTTATTACCTCCAGCACAAGCTATGTTCATTAAATTTAGTAATAGTAGAGTTTCCGCCTAGATCTTTTCGATTCCTCAGGTGCCCACATGATGGATATAATTGTTTTGATAGGCGGGTAACGAATTTTTGATAGTGGTTTAAGCATGTAAGATTTTCTGTAAATATTTCAAATAATTTGGTGACGAAATGTTCTTGATCGAATTGGCCTTCGAAAGCGGACTTGAACATTTTCGAGCCCTTTCCGAGAAATATTTTGAGCAGTACTTAATGAGTTCCTTTAAATGTCGAAACGATCTACCGAATATCTTGATTTGTAATCAGCTGTTTTACTTGCAATTTGTGTTTGCCAAAACTGATTTTAATCCCTGATAAGTCATTACTAGGATGCACGATGTGAAATTCCATGTCATAACCCAAGTCATTCAAGTGCCCAAAGTCCGGTTTACACACATACACGTTGATCTGGTAACCTTACCTGCCGTGAACAATATGCGATATCTACTGTCAATACGGGAGCGCATCACTCGATGATATGAGGTCATACCACTGCCAGACATGAAGCAAGAAACTGTCAGTTATGCTTTAGAGCTCAATTGGTTCGCTCGGTTCGGTGCTCCAGCTGAAGTGACAACCGATCGTGGCGCACAGTTCCTTGGCGAAGAGTTCGCAGCCGTACTTCAATACTATGGTGTATAACACTCCGTGACCGCGGCTCGCAACCCGAGAGCAAATGGTTTCGTCGAAAGGCCACACCGAGAACTGAAAGCGGCGCTCAAGGCTAGCCTAGAATAAAATTGGCTTGCGGCTTTACCGAAAGTACTATATCAATGCGTACACGACCTCGTGAGCCGATCAAATTTAGTTCCGCTGAAATGGTATTTGGCGAATGTCTACGGCTGCCTGGCGAACTAGTCCGATCACGCTCTGAAACTGCAATAACGATGAACGATCCGACATTTCTGTTTCCACTTCGCCATTTTCTACAATATCACGCTCTGAATCGGGCGATCTGTCCTACACGTTAGCAACATGGCCTAATTTATAAACGCAAAGATTTTGACAGCTGTAAATGGTTCTTCGTCAATTAAGATATGGGTAACAGGATTCTAGCCAAACCGAAGCGCGGTCCTTATCGTGTGTTAGATCGACGTCAGAATTACATCATTTTGGAGATTAATGGCAAAGCTGAAACGGTCTCCAAACGCAGACTATTCTCGGCCGACGTTGATCCAAATGACCCGCTGTTCCGCGATGTTGACCTATGTGAAAATTGAAGAAAATATTACATCACAATCCAACAAGATTTCCGCATTCAAAGGAAATATTAATTTCATCATCATCATCGTCATCATTATCATCATCATTATCATTATCATTGCCATCATCAACACCACCACCAACAACAACAACGTTTACTCTTTCAAAGGAGATATGCATTTCTTCATCATCATCATCGTCATCATCATCATCATCAGAATCCACATCATCATTATAATCATCATCGTCATCGTCATCATCACCATCATGATCATCAACATAATCATCATGATCATCAACATCACCACCACCATCAAGATCAACAACAGCAACAATAGTGTTAGAACAATATTGTTATTATTATTATTATTATTATTATTATTATTATTAATATTATTATTATTATTATCACGATTAGCAAAAAACATTTGCCGTCAGTAACATATGCTTCACTGTCATATAACCATGTGAAAATAAAACATAAAAATTAACAAGTATAATTCTAAACAGATAATAAATAAAAAAATGAAAATGATGGAAATAATTTAAACAAAAAACATTAAAAGAGTGCGATTTATGAAAGGCAAGATCTAGCTTAGATGGATATTTACCTCGGTAACACACAGAAATGAGGCAACATAGCATAGCATCATTATGACTGCAAGATTTAGGGCATGGCGAAATCGGCAACACAGCTGGCTTGCGGGTTTCACTGTACCGCATCATAAACACGACCGAACATCTCAGGTAACTCAGCCCAACTAGGAAAAAAGTTGGAGGATTATTCTGCCAAAATATCTGCAAAAAGATCCCAACTAAGCTCGATTCTACATCATATCGCGCAGCCAAGAACTACGATGTCTACACCAACCCAAACCTGGTAGGCAAACGGATCCTATACCACATAATAATGCTAAGTCATACGTAAAACCTGACCGAGACAGCGTAGTTGTTTAAGACTAATTAGTTTTTCAAACGAGGAGGATATGTTGGTCCAACTAAAAATATGTCTATGTATGTCATCGAAACTTATTCGATTTCGGTACCCCATAGTTATTGTGCTTCTCAAACAACGGTGCTGGAATGTCCAAAATCCACGACTCTAAAGAACCAAGTTTCCCTAGCGAAAAATAAAACAGCATATAAAGATGCATTGTTAGGACGACCTTTAAGGCAGTGTGGGATACTCGCGTTTCTCTATTATTGGTTAAGATTGGGAAGAGTTAGCTTTCATGATTCTAATGCTCACATCGTAGCTCATATTGCCATGCATTGATACAGCTAACATGGATTATGTCCAAAACTTTACTTTGTGGCCATAGCATTGGAGTGGATTGTGAGTAATCCTTTAGAAGAATCTAATATTTAGAGGGAGAAAATGACTAAAAATCTATTCAAAGAGGACTAGGCAACATATCCTTTGTAAATAATAATACAATATCGTCTTCACAGACAAGAACAACTAATCTACGCTCGGAATATGTTCGACACTCTCATCCTACACTTATTACAAGCATTTAAAAAATGCCGAAATTTGGCACACTAGACGTAAAGCACTGCAAAATGTAAAGTTGTGCGATAATTCATTGTAGACCTTAACACGATCGAAATTTTTTGTGCAGAAAGCGAGTATATAATTTAAAAATTTAGTAGACATATATTTTGCGATACAATAAACAATTCGCATAGCAATTAAGTCCCTTACTATTAAACTATTGTACATTTAATTTAGACCTAGAGAGTATCAGGCTTACTCTTCTCCAGTATATGATTCATGCGAGGCGCTAAGACGGCGTAAGAAAATTGAAGCAAATAACCTAGATACGACTGGAGTCAAGTTTGTGTCACGATGGTTATCACACAAATTACGATTGCCTTTTTGAAGATATGAATGATAGTCGGCTCATTAAAAGAAACCTGCAGGGTATGCTTATTTCATCTAGTACAAAATACGTTTAGTCAACGCTCCATAAATTATATCGCCACGCAATCGAATCATCGTAAAATGCAGCATCCGATATTTCGAATTCAGAAGGTTATTCAAAATAAGCCTTTCACACTGATGATGCAGTCATACATTCAAGGAACTGAACTGACTCATGTGCCAAAAAAATTTGATTTTTGAAGGCTACCTATCAAGACTACAGACATACACAATTGCATACATACTTAAATCCTTTCATATAAGCCTAAAAACATATATTCATACATTCATACAAACATGCATACACACATTTTAATAAGCATACATACATACATGCATAAATATATATATACATATATATATACATTCTTGTCTAGGTAAATATGCAAACAGGCACACGCACACTTACCAATCAGCCAAAACAAGAAATAGAAAACCGAGTCACATTCTTTGCCACCCACATATTCAAATGAAAACCTAGAATGTATATAAATGAAAGATTGTAGAGCGAAATATAGTATTCTCGAAATAAATGGCCATTATCCACTTTGTTATTAATGTGTTTTTTCTTCCTAATTAGAAATATACTGTGTAATATTCTACGGATGATTAAGTATGATATGCAATGCGAGTGGAAATTGGGTCTATGACGTAGGGTGTAGTGAAATTGTTCGGGATAGCTATTGAAGACTACTGGGTAAAAGGCCGACTCTACATGAGATTTTCTTGTCCCTTTGGTTATAAATTTCTTCAAAGTAAAGCTTATTTCTTAGGAATTCAAGGTGATGATTGAAGGTCTGTTCCGTTCCCCTTTTAAAACTTATTGTTACGAGTCTTTATATCTCGATTTTTCCTGTAGTTTTGTCTTACGTCTAATCTGATATTTAGGCTTTAAAATGTTGATAGAAATGGAAATTTGTCTTCTTTGAAGGCATGTGGGAGATTTTTATTCAAATAATGGATTTCGTGTTATTTCTTGTCTGGATTATGCTCACTGATTAAAGAAAAATGGTGTCGCTGGTCTTTCAGCGTAAACAGCGATGTGGTTTATTTAATATTTCCTGTAATGTAGACGACACTGAACAGATTATTCATCATAAATCCTAGAATTCTATAACGTTCTATCCATTAATATCCGAAATACAATGATGTAAACTGTGTCCTAACCTGAATTAGTGTATAGTTAACTTAGTATCAATTCGTGTACAACAATCTTATTGCCAAACGTGAGATTTATGCGTTGATTAACCGAAATTGAATTCCGAATAAATAACACCAAATGTCTAAAGGAAGAAAATTTCAAGAATCATTCGATTCTAATTAGGCGAACTTTGCAGACGATAGGTCAACTTATTTAAATTTAACCATCGTGGTAATTTTATCGGAGGTCTATTTTAAAGATAATTAAGCTTAAAGAAATGGAATATTCCATTAAATTAAATATAAACACGTAGAACATAAGTGGTTTCTTCAGTGCTTTTTCATTATCGTAAGGTAAGCGAATTTAAATTTGATAAATATCAAAAGGTAGGATTGTACGTTACGCAATTGCTGCTTTTTATCATTCTTGTAACTTTTCGGCAATCACAGTGATGGTATCAGGTAGTGACACAATAGCCACAATTTCATACCCTTTTTGGGCTTCGTGTACACACACACACACACATATATATATATATATATATATATATATATATATATATATATATATATATATAATTTGTCGTTACAAGTATCACCATTTTTTTAAATATGAGATCGCAACAACGTATTCCATGGGATAAAATTTATTAATAAATCTTATTTATACCACTATTTACTACCATTATTCTGCATTCGTTAATATATTCGTTAATCCAAACCCAACTGTACATTTTTCGTACCAAATTCCCTCTTCGCCATGTCTGCCTTGGTTTGCGCAATTTAGACAACTCATTTGGCGTAACGTCAGGTGTTGCGTCATCGCTTTCATTGTAAGTACGATCGCAATTGACAGGTGAGTTGTATTTTGCGGAACGTAGGCTATTTCCAAGGCCTGTCATTTATTTCATTGTTCCAGTCTAATATAATTTCCTTTTGAATTACTTTCTGTACCTTTAAGCTCCTGCACAAAACTCAGAAATTTGTGCACATGTACTAGTCACAGATCATGATGTTAGTAGTAACAATTTTTCAGTTCTGTACAAGGAAAAAATCGACAAAATGCTTCTGGCTTTTGAAGCTATTGCAAATAATAAGCTGAACCCCTGCTTAAACGTGTAGAAAGTAATTCAAACGGAAATTAAATCGGACTCGAACAAACATATAACAGACAGGCCATCAATAATAATTCTTATTTTTCCAGTATCTAAGCCATTATTCTGGATTCGTTAATATATTCCAAGGTTTACGTTGTGTTCTCATATATATATATATATATATATATATATATATAATATATAATAATATATATATACATATCATACGAAATTATAATAATATAATATAAATATAATAATATATATATATTCTGCACGTTTAAGCAGGGGTTCAGCTTATTAAAATCAGATTGGTGCTTATCTCAAATTTTAAAACTTGGCTTAAATATATAAGTGGTTGAACAGGGAT
>JAQBSW010008482.1:0-33950 GCA_029291075.1 Eudiplozoon nipponicum
AGCAGCCGAGACATACGCCTCGTCCAGTCTTCGTTCACCCACAGCTCCACAGCTGCAAGAGAGTACTCGTTCGCAAAAATAATGCTGTTGCACCACTACAACCAAAGTATCGCAGTCGTTACCCGATTTTGCTCAGACAACCAAAATACTTTATTATTATGCAAGGGGCTACACCGACATCAGTAAGCATAGATAGGTTGAAACCGTTTATCGAACCACCTGATCCTGAGAGCGTTCAACCTTATACACACGTCTCAGGCTCCGTCTGCCCACAATCTCAACCTGCTTTGTATAACGCGTAATTAATTTTTTTTAATCATTAACATTTAACTATAAAATTATTTGATTTGTATAACGCGTAATTGTATTTTTTTAAACATTAACATTAACTATCAAAATGTTTTTAACCTTTCGTTATTTTTCGTATTTGTCTCACGTGGCATAACCAGCTGTTCTTAGCTAACAATTGTGTAGCATTTTTTAACAGTTCTTTGGTATTATACCATCTCTGAGGCAATGTTCGTGTAAATATTTTTATGCAGTTACCTTTGATTTTAATGTATATATTTTTGCATTATAATGTATTTCTCACACATGACATTACACTGCCTATTTTGGTATGACCAGCTACTTAGAGCTAACGCTTTCATGTAGCAACACTAAGTAGTGATCAGCTTCATATCATGATACAGGCCACTTTCAATGCATATCTCAACTTCATCAATTGCTCAAAGACCACTCTACAAATGTCATGACCACAACGTCGAGCACTCTAGCTCCTTTGGTCGTAAACAAACAAATTGACAACGATCCAACCTGCTTGGGTTTTAACTTAAACCTGGCAAATTCAGAGGCGATTTACCTCGAAATCTTCACGCTGCGGCTCCAAAAACTTACACTGCTCTATTTTGCCTCACGTGCTGTGACCGACCACTAGAGCTAACAATTTGTGTAGCAATTCCTAGTGGTTACCTGGCATCATATCATTGTTGAAGCAACCAACAAGCATACTTAAGCCCAGCACTTATGGTTCATCATATTTTTGCTTAACTTGGTTTGAACTCTGTCTTGCATTTCTTATATAGCCTCACAGAGAGGAATATATTTTCCTTTTCATTCAGAGAGGAGAGTGTTGTAACGACACAAATCAATCGCCGACATATTGCGTAAATTAAATTCAAATTTATTTACGTTGCCCCAATGAGAAAAAAGAAAAATTGCCGTTTAACCACGTTTAACCACGTTTAACCAATAGTATGCAAGTACACATATTGCATGCTATTTAAGCACAGTAATTTACCATGCAAGTCAGTTGGTCGTATCTGCGTTCTGCCTCGTGTTACACATGTGCGTGCTGCCGGCTGTCAATACCTACGCTGGATATTGATTTGTTTCACCAACAATTGGCAACATTCGTGACTCACAGTGTTGCTCTTCAACCAGCAAGACGAGCCAATTAATGCAGAACTTCAACGAAGTTATCCACATCGTGATAACAACAGCAGGAACTACAACCAGAGTCCACCCAAGGAACAGAACATCAACTTACATATATATAACTTACGAGAACGCCGCCAAAGCCCTGTTAAGGGCCCCCCTATCAGTAACTAATCTCTATTCAGAGCACCTTAACCGAGTTTGTAACGTCGTACGGCATTTACTTGAAGCCGGGGCATTTACAATATCATTGCAAAACTTTTAATTAATTCAAATAAAATGCGCATATCACCTGACACACTGGGCCAACGCGAATGCCCACAATCAATAAACCAATTGTAACGACACAAATTAATGGTCGACATATTGCGTAAATTAAATTCAATTTTATTTACGTTGCACCAATGAGAATAAAGCGAAACTTGCCGTTTAACCAATAGTGTGCAAGTAGGCATGGCATGCTATTTAAGCACGGCAATTTACCATGCAAGCCAAGTTGTGGCATTTTGCGATCTACCTTACGTCACGCGTGTGCGTTCTGTCGGCTGTCAATACCTACGCTGGTGATTTGATAGTTTCCCCAACATCTAACTACATCCGTGACTCAACTTGTTGCGGTATAACCAGAGAGACGAACCAATTAATTGCAGAACCTGCACGACGTTATCCACATCGTGATTACAGCTCAACCACGGGAGTGACAACTCAACCAGAGTCCACCCAAGGCTCTAGGACATCTTCAAACTCTGAAGACTTCAAGAGAACGCATTACCAGGCCCTCTTAAGGGCCCCCATATCAGTAACTAATCTCTATTCAGAGCACCTTAACCGAGTTTGTAACGTCGTACGGCATTTACTTGAAGCTGGGCGTTTACACAATCATATACGACCTGAAGCAATACAAATGCAAAGCATTTCCATTACAACCTTACCATGAATTGCACGTTACCTGAAATCGCTGTCGCCTTCGGCTGTGCTAATTGGCCACACTTGTTTTTTTATTTGCGTTTTATCTTGTAAACGCCCCGGCTCCAAGTAAATGCCGTACGACGTTACAAACTCGGTTAAAGTGCTTTGAATAGAGATTTGTTACTGATAGGGGCCCTTAAGAGGGCCTTGTCGTGCGTTCTCCTGAATTATTCAGAGTGTGAAGATGTCCTAGAGCCTTGGGTGGACTCTGGTTGTTGTCATTCTTATTGTAGAGTATAATCACGATGTGGATAACGTCGTTCAGGTTCTGCAATTAATTGGCTCCTCTCGCTGGTTATACCGCAACAAGATGAGTCACGGATGTGCCATGTGTGGTGAAACTATCAAATCACCAACGTGCTCAAGACAACAGCTGAACGAACTACGCTGTGTCTCAAAGCGAATGCAATTACGGCAACTGACATGCAGGTAAGTGCCGACCTTAAACTAGCAGCCATGCCACTGCACACTATGGTAAGCAGCTGATTCACTTTCGCACGGAGCAACGTAAATAATATTAATTTCGCAATTGTAGGCAATTCAATGTGCGTTACATCTACGCTGTTTCACCAACACAGCTGGTTGAAATCTGACCAATCCCGTATTGCTACGCAGAAATACAACCGCTGTAACAGCTCAGAACACTTCACCGACATATTGTCTAAATGAAATTCAAATTTTATTTACGCGATACCAATTAAAACAAGCTAAATTTGTCGTTAGCCAATGGTGTGCGAGCTTACGCTTGCACACACACACATATATATATATATATTTATATAAGCACGGTGCATTTACCATGCATCATCACACACGTTTGACATTTTATCCTGTGCACTATTCGTGATTGCTGTCTCTCTCTCTCTCTCTCTACTTGACTGTCAACTTATGTTGATTTCTGGTTTGCGTCTGTCACGATGTGTCACCTATTCACTTAGATTTTAGTCAGGCCAATCTTCTTAGTGCTACACAACTATTCGTATGTGATTGATTATCTATTAATTCTAAGTGTGTCATCCACTTGGTGTTGCCGCAGATCTTCTACAAGACATTTCTGAGACTGCACACGGTAACTCACCTCTCTGGTTTCGACAACTCTACTTATACCATTGCATTGCACGGCATTTACTTGCAGTCGGGCGTTTACAATGATAACAATTTTATCTGTCAAGGAAGGCTATCTGGACCAAAAATTGAAATGATGAAATACAATTTAAAAATAGGGATATGTAAATTTGGATGTATATTAACTAGCAAAGTATTTAGGATGATTCTGTTGGGATTTGTGGTAGACAAACGTTTCCACCAACTTCGTGATAATTCGTTCTGTTGTGAAAGGGATTCCATTTGACTAGGTAAGAATCGATTAGATTAAGGCTTGTGAAACGTCAGAATATCAATGTAGGATTTGAAAGAATCTGAAAATTCGATAGAAAACGAGGAATAATCAGCTTCAGGCATCGATCGTCGATACACTTTGTCGTAAATTTCGAGCTTCTGTAAGATAGGACTGACTAGGATAAAGTCGATTTGATTGAAGCTCTTGAACAGACCAAATATCAGTGACGTGTTTAGGATTCACTGACATCAGTTGAACGAAATTAAGACTGTTGGAAGGCGAGGCAGATCCTGCTTCAGACGTTGATCGTCAGATTTGCTGAATTAAGTTGAGGAGAATAGGTAGAGAAAATTATAGTAGAAAAATAAATATCTGAATGCAGTAACTGAAATGGTAATACAGTGCCCAATTATAATGTTCAGAGTCTAAGGCGATTTGTCTAATTTGGAGGCTAGGCAAGAAGAAACTTAACGCTTCGAAATCAGTTAAAAGTCTAGGGATAAAAAGAGAATTATGAGTGAAGACGGAACCAGTTGCGCATAGGAATTTGTTTAAAAAGTGTATGTGAATCGCCTTCTTAAATTCGTGGTGGGGTAGGAGTTTAATTTCCGAAGGTAGTGCGTTAAATAAATTTGTGGCTATTAAAAAGAGATAGATTTTATCAAATATATTGTGTGTATGGTTGGATTGAATTGAAGAGTTGCTATTGCCCATGGCGTAGAGGTGAATTGGGTGAGCAAAATTTGGCAGTGACAGACAAGTTGAGATCTTATGAATAGAAGTGTTTACTCGCAAGTTTCAGGTAAACCATAACGGGAGTAGATTTGTGTGGAACATGTGCTCTAGGAAGTTCGGGCTTAGAGAGAAGACATGCTTTAGAAATCTAGAAGCGATCAGTTCGATGGCGTTAGAATAGTTACATTGAAAGGGCAATAAAATATACTAGCATAGGAGATGAACGATAGGTCAAAGGCTTTGAATAATGTGAGTTGCAGTGTGGAGTCATGCGTCTTGAAGCAGATCAAACGGGATCATTCGAAGAGTATGAACTAATTTTGATTAAGAAGTGGGGAGAAGTTTAATGATTTAGATAAATATATACTAATATGCTTGACCGAGACAATCATTTCAATATCAAGAGAACACTTTGCGGTCAAGAGAAAATGGAACGGGTCGGTGGTAGTTTAATCAAACGAGTCTTATCTGTATTTAATTTGAGACCAATTTGCCTGAGGTCAGAATGCAACAAAGATATTAGTTGAATGACTTTAAGTGAGGAAGTGTTGGGCAATATTCGATTATTGAATACTATTACCATGTCATCTGGATATTTGAACAGCATGAACAGGTTGTCTTCAACCTGCACCTATGAGAGTGTTAGGTTCAATAGTATATTACAAAGTACTGATATCTGAGGTAATCTAGATCAGATAAGGGCTGACCTTGAGTAGCTTTTTCCAACTTTTTGCAGTTGAGTAACTGTTTTGAATGTTATAAATGATAATGTAGTGGACGCTTCCGCAAAAAGCATTGCTCAATAAGGTGGATTCAACTACCGTCCAATCAAAAGATTTTGAGATATCCAAGGAGAGGAAATTGAATTCGTGACCTTTAGAAATTGAAGAGTAGAAGTTATTAAGGATACTGACAAAGTGGTAGAAGAAGAACGCCCATTTAAAAAGCCATATTAGTCATCAAGGTGGAAGAAACTATCTAGAGACTCAATGAAAGGTGAACTTTGAATAAAAAGATCGACGATGTGCCATTTGTTGGGATAGGAGAGATCATTGAGTTGAACCATCTTTTAATGAAATCAAAAACCAGAAAGAAGTGGTTCCAAACTAGAAGATAAATCATGCTGACAGAGACGTTGTATTCATCATAATGTTGTTTAGATTTAATGTCTTTGATTGTTTAAACGACTTTGGCGAGGGAAAATTTTGAGCCAACTCAGATTCTCAGCGTCACCGTTATCTATAATCTCAGCAGCTGGAATGAAAACGAACTAAGAATCAACGAGATAATTTGGATAATTGACGGCAAATTTGGAGTAATCTAAAGTATAGAAGTTTTTGTTTGTGATTTTTTACTTATTTAACAGTTAATTTATGATTATAGCAAATATTTTACGGAAATTTGGAGCTTTTCGGTTGCGTCTTTCAACGCCGATCGCTTGTTTGTTGATATTTTTTAATGGGCTAATTGATAAATCAGACTGCAAGGGCGCGAGCAAGTAAAGAGATGAGAAATCTGGAAATGCGTTCAAGATTTTGCATGTTTTAAATAAGGTACTCAATAGGTTTGTCGTGCGTATGTGCGGAATATAGATAACAGAAGCAAAGTGGAAGAATAAGACGTTATAGACATGGACAAAGCACGAAGGGAGGTTGTCTGGAGGGATTAAATCTCTGCAATCAACGGCGTCACAGAGTGGGCCACACATTTCCCAATCAGTGAATCAACAGATTGCCTAAATGTTCTCTCTTGGGATAGAAGTAAATAAAGGAATAAGAAAAGATTCCTCGCGGTGGTCTAAATCAGGTAATATTTTCTGATTTCGTACATCGCTCATTTCAATGTTGTCGAGGTCGCAAACAAATTGACTCTTTACTCGGGTGGAAAAGTGCACAAATTTATTCGGTAAGTAACCAGAGGAAGGTTAAGGTTTCCCACAACGATGATTTGATAGAAATTTTATAACGAAAAGTGGACAGATGTTGGTCCCCACGAGTGACGCCAAATATTGAGAGAATCAGAAGATTGTAGGTAACGCAAACAGGTATGATTTGATCTAGAATTATTAGCTGAAATGAAAAAAAATCAAGTTTCAGTGAATTATATGTAGTCAAACATTTAAACATAAGAGAGGATAGGAGATAGGCAACCAGACTACCCCCTCAGCCAACAGATCTGTTGCTTTGAAAAAGGTGTAACCGATGATACAGAAAATACCATCGCAGTTTATGGTGGGAGACAGCCATGTCACAACTAGAAAGCACATATCAAGCTCGTTTGAGGATATAAATTCCCGAAACTTTTGTATATTTAATGTGAAGGACCGGCAATTGATAAGGCTTGCCGAGAGGGATCACAGGGAAGGAAATTTAGACCGGAAAGTAAAAGCGTGTGGGAGACTTGCGTTGGCGGCCAGAATGTTACCGAGGGTTGACAATGGTGACAGCGTTTGCTGAAGAGAATGAAGCGGCCAACATCAATCTGAACTTTTTCAATCCCGCTCTATTCAAGCGGGTGTCAGAGTTGAGGGTTATTAAAACTAGGCAAAGGCGGGTTCACAGGGCCCGAGAACTGCATTGATGCCGCGTTACGAATGTGGGAGTGGACTAGACCAGACCAGAGGCTGTGTCTTCACTGACATGGGTGGCATTGGTATAGTTAGATGCGGAGGATGTTGCAAGGAATAAATCGGTAGACCGCGGAGCCTTGGGGTTCTTAATTTTGACGGTATCAGATCCACTGCACTTGTCATAATTTTGGCAAGATATAAAAGTTTCGGATTGGCGCTTATGACTGTAAATAGGAATACGTTGTTGGAAGATGTTACGCGGTAGAGGTGGCCACGATGACGCGGTATAGGTTGGATTTGTTGGATGACCTATTGTCACTAGCTTTATTAGTTAGTGGTTAGATGGAGCCCTTCAAATCGGAAGGTGCTCAGCATGATAGGGCCAGAGGAAGGAGCGTCACCAAGGATGCCTACGATGAAAGATCGGCGTTCCTTAGGAAAACTCCAACCAGAGAAAGCGGCTCTAGTTTTTGAAGGGGTTATGATAAATTTCGGAAAGCTCAGTGCTTGTTCGGCTGTCTGCTGTAACAAAGTGTAATAACGCTTTAATTTGTCTTTGTTTTCCGTTATTAAAAATGATATAGATTTTATCAGTTCAAGCTCATCGTTGGAAAGTCTTTTGTGATAGGAAATCAAAAAAGCGCGACGCTTACCGGTAGAGGAATCTTTGAAGTGATGAAAACTGTCTTCAAATTGATAAACCAAACATGAGGCCAGATAATCTTTTAAGAGTGAAGAGCGGGGGGACCAGAGTAAAAGTTTACGTATTCTGTAATTGTGCAAACCATCCACTTTTACAACTCCATTAAGGAAATCATCGGCCTGATGCAACAGGTGTGGCTGCAAGGTTGAAAACGAGAGGTTCGCAGATAAGGCTTTAAGCAAACCCGTTACATTTGCCACTTGTTACTGCAGATTAACGAGATTAGATAATAACTTCTAAGATATGAATGGGGTGCTAGACGCTGACAGCAAAATCTGATTCATAAAAAAGAAATGTAGTAAAGATTCAGATATACTTGAAAATCAGGCGAGAAAAAATATTTAGAAAGTTCTGATGAGATAAACTGTAAATCCAAAAAAATATATGTAAATTTTAAGTGTAAGAAGTTTCCCAGGGTTGAGATCAGAGCAGAAATCTATTACATATTTTTAAAAAATTCAAAATTGATCTCAGTTCAAAACGATAGTAATCCACGGGTAAGACCATTCCAGCTGTTGCGATTTGTCAGATATAAATTTATTTCAAAACTCCCATCAGCCTTTCGATAAATAATTTTCTATACGCAATTTCATTCAAATTTAAATTTCAATACTCTTGAATTGGATCTTAACGTTTCAACTGTTGAGCCAGATGGCCTTTGTTGCCGAATAAATTTATATCTATTATTATTAGTTAATTAGAATCCCATAGACGCTAAGTCGGATTCAGTCTTAATACACCTATATGAGTCTGATAAGTTGGTATTCTTTTCCACATCTCTTAAGTTCATGCCTAAAATATCTTGAGCTAAATTGTCAGTGTTCTCGAACATAAGATGAGCTTCCATGTTATTCAAACAAAAAAATATATTTTGATTACTTCAATGATAGGCAAAAGAATGTGTACTTCCTTCGTAACAATACACCCGAGTCAATAACCTGGTAAGGGATTAGACGCAAAAAACAGAATTATTCAATTTCGTGTTCCTGAACGTTGCCAATATGCACGACTCAAAACACAAATTAGTAGCACGATTATATTTTGATGATCAAGATTTGTAAAAACCGAAATGTAGAAATAAAATCTCAAACACAGTTTGCTAGAGAAAGTCACGCCAAAACAGTTGCAGAATAACGAATCTCAAATTACGCACAATTAAAATTATATATACTGCAATGTATTTGAACAAAGAATGTTCTAGAAATTAAAAAATATATTTCTTTTTAAATAATATTCGTTTCAATCAGCCACGGTGGTTTAAATTTATCAATAAATGTTATTTTAATTTTGTCGGAGGAAATTTCTTCCTCTACATACACCTCTTTCTCAAAAAGACGGCTAAAAATAGACGTAATTGTTATTCTTCGGTTGGCGCTGAACTTTTACTGAGCGAGTTGTACATACTGGTACCTCTGTCGTCGACGTTGCGTCCTGTCACAGGCAATGTTAGTTCGTCTGTCGCAGATGGAAAGCTATGATTTTGTAACTCGATAAAACATGATGTCGATGTCGTCAACAACTCGTCTTGTAAAAGTTGCTGATGTGACTTTTGTGCCTGTGCAATCGTATTGCACACATCAGATTCATTCATGGATAGATGGGCATTCAACTCATCTTGTAATTCAGTCTTATCGTCAATCCAGATAATCTGTGGAATGCAACGATCCAAGGTAACACAATCCTCAATGTCATTTACTTTTACAACGACATTTTTATCTGTCAAACAATTGACCTTATATGGTCCTTTTTAAACTGTAGTCAGGCAGCTCTACCTATTTTCATTAGTTACATAAACATGCGAAGCTGATTTTAGATTAGAGGACACAAAGCATTTGGGTTTTTACTTTCTATTCTTAGTCAGAGTTATACGACATATCTTATCTCTAAGTGCTCCTACAAACCAATCTACATAGCTAGAAGCCCAAAAAAGACTACCTGGAGTTTCTATTAGAAGATTTCCAGGCAACCTTAATGGTTCTGCATATAACAGTTCTGCTATTAAAGTTCTTAATTGTGCCATATATCTGTTGCGCAGGGCACATAATACTATAAGAATATCGTGTATCCAGCTTGTTAAACTAGTAAACCTTAACGCAGATTTCAGTTCACGACGCAGCCTTTCTACCATCCCATTAGCACGTGGGTTGTATGCGCCAGTATGCTATACTATTTTCCCAATGATATTAAGAGATCTTATGAAACGCTCTGACATAAATTTACTACCGCGATTACTAGTGACTCTTAGCGGAACACCATAACGCGATATCCAATTATGTAGGAGCACAAGCAAGTCTTCTTGCGCTGTCTTATCCTTTAAGATCACTATTTCAAATTGCCGACTTAAACGATCAATTATTGTTAGCAAAAATATTTGACCGTTGACTTCAGGCATATCGAAAATGTCTACGTGTACATGTCTGAACCATCCAATTGGTATCCCAAAATTATGTATCTCGGTTCTAGTATATCTCCACAGCTTACAAGTTTGAAACTTGGCGCAGGCATTTACCCATACCCGTATGTCTTTAGACATATGCGGTCATACTAATCTATCGTTAATTAATCGAATGACGGCTTTTATTGATGGATGTCACAAATCGAATAATTGCTGGATTATTTTGGCGCATAACTCCAATGGACATATGGTCTTGGTTGATCTCTGGACGTTTCGCTTAGCAAACACTTGCCACTCAGGAGCTTGCAAACATATCCTGGTCTCAGAAAAAAACTAACGTAAAGTGATCCGATCCTTGCGCTTCCTCGATTTGATTGACTAAATTGTTTGGAGAATCACCTAGATTCTTCAATGGACCTTGACGTATCAGCTCGACATCTGATTCATTCTAAAAGATGTATTTATTTTCTCAGTGCTGTCCTTCTTGTTGTGGATTTGACCGCATTTTTCTTGTGCGGAACAATTGATAGCACTCATAGGTCTTTAAAATCTTGAACTTCCTTCATATTCAGATGATGTAATTTTTGGCCTCAATTGATGGGTTCTCACTTGTCCCTTCTCTTTTAAGCCTTCAATTAGCTGATTGTCTGAAAATGACGTTGGATCAAGATTTTCCATTGTTCCAACGTCATTTCCGATAATCAGCTAATTGAAGGCTTAAAGAAGAAGGGACAAGTGAGAACCCATCAATTGAGGCCAAAAATTACATCATCTGATTCATTCGGTCTGCTAAGTGTATTATCTACCACATTCTCTTTACGAGCAATACGAGAGACAGTGAAATCGAACACTGCTAATCAGGTAATTTGGAATTTCACCCTGCGAGAGTAATGAAGCCTCGCGCTTTTACGAAGTATGCTGATCAACGGCTTGTGATCTGTCAATAATTTGACTTGATGACCGTTCAAATAATGCTCAAAATGTATCACAGCAGCATACACACCAAGAAGCCCTTTACCAAAAGTATCATACTTTTTTCTCGATCATTAAGCTATCGGTTATAAAACCCAATCGGTCTTACTATATCTGTATCTTTGCTGAAGCACTGCCCCTATTGCTATATCTGAGGCATCTGTGATTAGCTCGAATGGCTTCTCCCAGTCTACAGATGCTAGTGTGGTTATGTCATTTAGCATTTCCTTGGCTCTCTGGAATTTTCATCGGTATTCTGACTCAATTTGGTAAGCCAAGATTTCTTTGTCGTGCTATTTTCACGTGTGAGATGGCGTGTTAACTATCCTAGAATTCCGGACAGTCCTGGAATGAATCGTCGGTAATAGCTGATCATGACCAAGAACCTACGCATCTGGTGCACGGTCCGGAGCTCCGTTACGACCTTGATAGCTTGAATTTTAACTTCCAAAGTTTTAATTCTGTCTTTAGAAAGTACATGTCCAAGATAATTAACTGAAAAGCATCCAATATTAGACTTATTGGGTTTGACCACTAATCATATTGTTCCAGCCTGGTCAACACCGTTTCTAAATGCTTTCGATATTCATCACGTGATCGACTAAAAATAATTATGTCATCTATGTACACCCTCGCAAATGGACAATTCTGAAGGATTTCTTCAGCCAAACGCTGGAATGTCTGATTGGCATTCAAAGAAATTCGTGCGATCTTTCTTCTGGAAATCCGACTGTGGTGAGTGGTATAGAACTTTCCTACATCGGTATCTCATAGTACGCTTTCTGGAGATCTAAATTTGAATAAACCTCATATCCCAATATGTCTCGGAGCAGAGTACTCTGGTTAGGAAGAGGATAAAAATCACCCTTCGCCACTGAGTTTAATAGACGATAATTTCCACAAAATCTCCATTGTCCCGGTTCACGTTTGGGAACTACAACTATTGGAGAAGGAAAATTGGAATTTGACCTTCTACAAATTCTCTCTTTGCGCAATTGGTGAAATTCAGACACAGCATCTTGTTGCTGGTGTTGTGCTAATGGTTAGGCCTTTGATGAACAAGACAATGGAGCGAAAATTTCTATTTGTTGTTCTTCTCCTGTCTTCAATCCATTTATCTTGGCGCTGAAATGTTGAAACACTGCAAGTTTTTTTTGTTGATATCGGCAGTCACCTGCGACTATAGGATGGGGGTAAAATGACTGTTCTAACTGCCGAAGTGTTAGACTCTCTTTGTGTTAACACCTCTTTGCCTGCTGTCATAATCCTAGTTTTGGGATCTAGAGTCAGTTTGAAGTGAGTCAAGAAATCTATCCCAATCATATGGTTCTTGACCTCAGCTACCAGAAAGTTCCACTCAAAGGAAGATTTCTGTCCCAAGGTTACCGACAGTTTTTTCATCCCCATAACTACACTCGGACTACCATTGTCGGCCCGTAGTTTATAATCAAATGTGGGGCAATCTGCTTCCACCACATTTGACTTAATTATGTTGTCTTCAGCACCTGTGTCTAGTTAATTCATCTCTAATAATAAATTTATTGCTGGATAATCCGGCAATGTTTTCAGGATTTCCGCTTAAGCAGAACCTAACACTCTTGTAGTCTGTTTCGATGCTCTTTGCTATTGTCGCATCTATCGATTTCACCTTAAGTATGGAAACCCACCTACGGATTCTTCTAGCGGGGTTTCATACTTTACCCGGTAAAGAATTCCTCTCTACCGGTTTAGTGCTTCCATTCAATCTGGGTCCACCTAAACGCAGGTATATGCAATTTTCACCTTGGCACTTAACCCTTCGTATATATTCATAATGTGCCTTACACGATTTGCGCGGCCAATCGAAACGTTGACGCGAGTGAATCGCTCGAAGTCTAATATTTTTATTCTGACATTGAAGTTGCGAAATAGTTCTCGCAAAATCATCAGTTTTGTGATGTATATTTGCAACTTCTCTACATATGTATGGCACGCTTTATTTTAGCGTTAGGATGGTTTCTGCATTTAACCTGCCTAGCTGCACCATAACTGAATCTGCCGTTACAGCATGTAGCTGCGGTTCCTGCTGTTTATACGCCCCGTCTAGCCTTCTGAGTTTACTTCATTTTCTCAGATACCTCCAATGTGTTTCTAAGCCTGAATGTTAGCTCAGCTGTAAAAATGGAATTTTTCACAACTTTATATATATTCAATCTGGAAGTTTTCGCACAAAGGCATTCATAAAATTGCGATAGTTGTTGACGCCCCAGCTTTTCTAGGCGTAATAATTCGCACAATTGTGCTGACGTACCAGGATGATATCTCTGCTGAATTTCAGCCATTAAAAACTCAAAGGCATTGCACGGTTCTTTTTCAACAATTCTCTTTCTAAAATAATCTCAGGTGCTTCTGAAATTCTCTGGCTATGCCATCTATGCTGCAGCACATTTCTCCATAGGGTTTACAATTTGGTAAGCTTTAAATAACATTTGGGAATCTCCAACCCAAATTGAATATGTTCCGTATTTATATGGTGGTAGACTGATTATTTTTGAATTGGCGCGGTCGTCATTTTTCGTAGAGGCTCCAAACTTATTAGTTAATGAGAACCTCATAGATGCCAAGTTGGATTCAGTCTTAGTTTTTTTCTGCTATTGAAATGGAAATTTTTAACAAAAACAATATGTTTCTTCAAACAACAAACTGGGAATGAGTCTGAACATTATTCTTGGGTATACTGCCTGTGAGCCACCGTAAAAATTCACACATGGTAAAAGCTTTACATGATCTTAGTCAAAACAGCAACCCCTTACAACCCCAACCCTACACTCTATTAGATAATGCAGCAAAACTGAATGTGAAATGGTCAAATATACAACGGCACATATGGCAAACGAAATACCAAGCTCTATAAAATCATGTACTAGAAAAATACGATAATTAGCCAACTTACTAGACACTATGAGGGTACTAGTTTCAGTTCTATACAGAGTTCAGTACAAAAGTTTACATACAATGACAAAGAGAAACTAGGGTTTTTGAAGGCAAATCATGGTAACATCCTCAATAAATGGCATAAAAAATCTTTCAATTTCTGTCACAAGATAAGATGTTTGAATATTTCTTGATATCTTTAAATCTATTAATAATTAATGCATACCTAAAATATTAACTGTACCCTCTTAAATAAATATATTCACAATTACACTGATAGGCATATTTAGATATCCCTCTGTCCAGAAGACTGTTGTAGCAATAAAGAACAGTTCCTCGAAATTGTTTATTAATACTGGAGTACCACAATTATCAAATTTATAACCAATTTATTTTAAACAGAAATTTTATCAGAGCAACTAAACATGAAAAAATAATCAAATATGCAGAAAATACGACCATAGTCCTCCCCATTGTCCTATTTCTAACACATATAAATGTAGACTTATAAAGCATAAGTGAAATTTTACAAAAAATATCTTCTAAAATTAGTACCTCATAATCTTCTTACCTCAAATTCGGAAATTCTTTAACTATAACGAAACTAAATCTACATAATGGTAGGTATTTTCTAGATCGTAATTCCGCAAAATGTCGTTGGGTTCTCATAATTGTCAATAGCTCGAGACAATAGATAACATCGATTAAACTTAGAGTTCAGACAACAAGAATACATAAACCACATTTAAAATGTATGCCCGATCTCTTCCGGATAATACTGTTAGAGTTGTTTGAGTGGCTGCCCATTAGGCGGAGAATGCACCATTAGCATTTTATTAATGATTAGAATGTCAATATTTGTCCTGCAGAGGTGAAAGTTCAGAGCTGCGCAGCACTCGCGAAAATGTTGGAGACAAAAACTGAGCCTAATAATAAATAATAACTGATAATCTAAATTTTACCAAGAAAGACTTTATGTAGTCAACCATATTGTAAAATGCCCCGGTTTTAAGTAAATGCCGTACGACGTCTCAAAGTCAGTTCGGTGCCAAGTTGGATGAGAATAAGTACTGGTTGGAGCCTTTATTAGGACAGGAATTGCATTCTTCAGCAAATGCCAACAAAGTTAGTTGGTTTAGCGGTGTCTAAAAATACTCCTAAACAGTTGAGACAGGCTCTGGTTGACTGGCCGGTGTTCCTTCTGTTGTGGCGTTGACATCAGCGGCGAGAGACTGTGTGAAGGCTGAGTATTGTCTCGTTAAAGATCTGCGAAAACCCCGTGATGGTGCACACGTGATGGTTCAATAAGTAGATGTTGCTCCGTCTCACTAGTTGTGCAGCGTCCAGAAGCCAGCCTAGGTGAAAAGTAAGAATGACAGGAGAGAGCCCGCACACATAGTGCATAGCAGAATACAAACGTGAACACTGACTGTCATGGTAAATGCACCGCCTTATATAACCCGAAAAAGAAAGCTTGCGCGCCATTGGTTACCGGAAAATTTTGCTCGGTTTAATTGTTGTAGTGCAAATTGAATTTGAATTTCAATTACGTAAAATGTCGGCGAATTGTTCTTGAACCGTTACATCCCTTTCCTCTCGGAAAAAACTAAAACCATTCGTCTTGACGAGACTTGATAGGAAATGTAGGGCAGAGTTCGAACCATGTTAAGCAACTGGTTATCATTCTGCACGTAGCTATAAAAATATGCCGTTAAACCTGGGCTGAAGTATGCTTATTGATTGCTTCAACAATGATAAGATGCCAAATAACCACTAGGAATTGCTGCACAAATTGATAGCTGTAGTGGCTGGTCATACCGCGTGAGGCGAAATAGAGCAGTGTAAGGTTTTGGAGCTGCAGCGTGTGTATTTCAAAGTAGATTGCGGAGGATGTTTTCAGGTTTAAGATGAAATCTGAGCAGGCTGGATCGCCGTCAATGTGTTTGAATACGACCAAAGGAGCTAGTGTGTGCTCGACGTTGTGGTCATGAAATGCGTAGAGTGGTCATTGTATAACTGATTAAGTTTAGATATGCACTGAAAGTGGCCTGGATCATAATATGAAGCCGATAACTACTTAGTGTTGCAACACAAAGCGTTAACTCTTAGTAGCCGGTCATACATAAATAGCCATACGTTATAAAATAAAAATATATACATGAAAATCAACGGGTAACGACAAAAAATGTACTCGAACACTGCCGCAGAGATGGCATAATACAAAGAACTGTTCAAAAATGCTTCACAATTGTTAGCTAAGAACAGCGGGTTATATCACGTGAGTCAAGTGAGTGTGAGAAGAAAAATGAATCATGTGAATTCATAGAGGCCTAGTTGAGTGACATAAGGCAAAAATGGTGCGCATAAATTTAAAAATTGGATACATAAATTAAGGAAAAATTAATTTTAAAAATGTCAATTATGCGTTATGCAAAGAAAGCTATTGCTAGGATGAGATTGTAGGCAGATAGAGCCTGAGAAGTGTGTAGAAGGTTGTCTGATTCCTGGATCAGGCGCTTCGACAAACGGTTTCAATTTGTCTATGCTTACCGATGTAGGTGTTACGTCTTGTAAGATAATGAAGTATTTTGGCTCGCTGAGCAAAATCGGATAAGGACCGCGATACTTTGGTTGTAGTGGTGCAACAGCAGTGTCGTTGCGAACGAGTACTCTCTTGCAGCTGTGAAGCTGCGGGTGAACGAAGACTGGACGAGGCGTATGTCTCGGCTGCTATTCAGACATGTTATCGAAATTAAGTCGGAGGCAGGCAACTCCGCCTTGTTCGTCATCCTGTGCGGGTAGTAGACGTGGGAGCTGACTAGGCAGGCGTAGATCATGCCGCCACAGAATTGAGATGCAAACGTTTAAATGGATTTACGAGTACTGGGCACGCATGGCAGAACTAAGAGCATTGCATGAGATCCAGTTACCCATTAATCGACGAGAATGCTAAAAGCAGCTATGTTTCCCTATGCATTCTCTCTACCCTCCGAATTAAATTGGTGATATTTGGCAGTCGTCTTGCATGCTAAGGTGCGTCCCATGACACAGGTGGTTTTGAAACGATCAAATGAGAAGCAAGTTACTCTGTTGGTGAAGACCTCATTGGGAACAGCATAATGGGAAATCTGAGCATAGATAAAACCGTTAGTTACTTCGCCTGCAGAAATAATGCCAAGAGGTAATGCCGCAAGCCATCGTATAAATCCATAACTCATAGTTAGAAGGTAACTGAAATCTTGAACCGTTGTCAGATGAACTATGTCGATGTGGACGATGGGTAGGCGAGAAGTAGATCGTAAATTTTGCAACTTAGAACGAGTGTTCCGTGTGATCTTGTTTCTCTGGCAAGTGACACACTCGGAGCCTATGACTCCAGAAACGATCAGTAAGAATTCGGATAGTCGCCTTGCTTCCTTGAGTGAATTGAGTCAAAAAATTTCTCTGAAGCCTGGTCGGCAGAACTGGCTTGTTGGGCTGCGTACTCGTGAAGTAAACAATAGGTAAGCCTTCCCGGAGACGGCATACGAGCTTGGTTGTGTGACGGGCTACTGATCTTTGAATGTGAGTGTCATCGCGCTGTTCGGTTTGTAGGACGGATGACGTTAGTTTGAGTTCAGTGATTGTCACGGAGTTGACTGTGAATGGCTACGGCGAAGATGGTTGCAGCGAGACGTCTGGCCTGGAAAGGGCGTCTGCAATGAAGTTTTGTTCGCTCTGGACATGACAGATGTCGATTTGCCATTGGCTTAGCCGTGAAAGCTGTCTTTTCACTCTTGCAAGGTACTTGGTAATAGTTGAAGTCGGGTTTTGGAGTACGCTAACTAATGGTGCATGATCTGTAAAAGCACTGCGTCGTTGATGGTTATTAGTTCTCGATCAAATGTTTTGTATCTCTTTTCTAAATGGTTGGAGAGTACACGAGTAGAAACTGATAGGCTTCCGAAATCCGTCGATCTCTTGTTCCAATGTGGCTTCAATAGCGAATTCAGAAGCATCTGTCGTGTCTAGAAATGGTCGTTGAAAATCTGGATGAGTTAGCATTGTAGCATTTTCTAACGAATTGATGGTGAGTCTGAGTAATTACTCGTCTTTAGGTGACCAAGTAAGGATGGAGTTCTTGCTTAGTCCATTTCAATTCCGCAGGTGCCTACACAAAGGATGAAGTTGTCTTGAAAGGCCAGGAAGGAACTTGCGATAGTAGATTAGGACTCCCAAAATTTTCTACAACTCGCTAACAGTTTTCGGTGACTTTATATTTCTGATTGAATTCGCCTTCGATGGCAAAGTTTGAATACATTGTGATGTAATACGATGCCCTAGGAAGTCCATGTATGTAGTTGCAATCTGCGTTTTGTCACAGTTGATCTTGAGTCCGTGGTTGGATAAGTGTTATAGGACATTTCTTAAATGCTTGGCATTAGATTCTAAGTCTTGACTGAATATCATTAAGTCATCGAGACATGATATACAGTAAGCAGCGTCGTCGCAAAGTATGTTGTCCATGAATCTTTGAAATGTCTCTGTAGCACACTAAAGTCCAAAAGGCATGTAAAGATATTCAAAAAGGTCAAATAGAGTGATGACCGCATTCTTTTCAATATCTTATACCAACGTTTTCTTAATTCCATTAAAATCTCAATGGGGTTCATGTGTGGCATGTTTAACTTCACATATTTATTTATTATCTGCTCAGTTTCAGTGGGACCCAGCAAGCTTCGGATACATCCATTGCTGCAATTCTGACAGTAGTTTGGCTAAAACCTTTGACAATTTTTGATGGCTATCATAATCTGGAAACGTGGAGAAAGCGGAGTCTACGCGCTTAAAGTATAGTTCGCTATCTTCATCCCAAACAGAAACATCAATATCTAAAATTGGATCTGACATTCTAACTATCTTACGGGATCTTAAAAGTATAAATTTATAAGCAATATTAAATGTATAAAATGACGTGAAAGCCAACGTTTATCGAAATCTGCTTCCACAGTTGAACTTGACGAAATCAAAATCTGCTTTCGCATTTGAAACTGATAGAATGAGCACAGATCACATATGAAATTAGTTCTTTCACAAAATCACAAGTCACAGTTCTGCACTTTCGTACTGTCAATAATGTGCTCTTACAAAATCAAAAAATATATTCTGCGTCCACATTCCAGTTTGGCACACGAGATCACAAATGTGTACAGTTTTGTACGTAGGAGAAAATTTTTGAATAGAACACCTTCCCTCAAATGAAATGATCAAAAAAATTGCAAACAAGACCACGATTTAAGAAAGACTCCCAACTAGAGTAAAATGTCAGTCGATTGCATTTGTGCCAAAGGATTTTTGATTTACTAACAAATCTAGAAAGCATTACTGTTCTGGCATGGTAATTTCACCATTCTTATACAGCTTGACAATGAAAGCTAAGTCGCCATTGTTTAGCGGTAAATTTTGCTTGTTCTAATTGGTACCGCGTAAATTAAATTTGAATTTCATTTACGCAATATGTCGGCGAATTTTTCTTGAGCCGTTACAACATATATTTCTTCAGAATAAATAAATATTGTTGCTAGTATTAATTGTGTTTATCAGTCTACGGCGGAATAGATGTTATGGATAGTAGATGGAACCATTATTACAATAAAAATAAAATTAGCTTATATAAAATATTGTACAATTTAAAATATTATTGTGATATTTGTGAAAACACGCTTAAGAAACCCAGCACACCTTGACAAACGCAATAATAGCAGCCAAGACCAGGTAGCAGCACATGAATATCTGCCAATACTTTCATATGAAATGGACAGTTGTTTTTGTCTTCTTCTGAATTGAAGATTATATATTCTCTATTGTTGTTTGACAAATTTGAAACCTTTGAGTAGAAGCTGTATTTATCTTCAGAAGCATTCGTTATAAAAGAGGCAGTTTCAGAATTGGTAGAATTTTCAGTAGTATTCCAATTGGAAATTCCTGACAAACTCGCATATAAAGAATTTAAAGAGCAATTATTGGATTAATTCTGTGCCAGATCGTACAAAATATTTGCTAAATTCTACACACTAAAATCACTGTCAAGTGAGATTTCTCTGGATACACTAAGTAAACTAAGCGGTGGTTGTCAGAAACATAAGTCCATTATGATGATACTACTTTCTCTACCAGATATAGCGCACTGCCTAACATATATAGCAGTTTTATTCCGGATTATGTATCTACAGAAAAGAGCCGGATAAGCATCATGCAGTATGCTTAGAATCCGATGGTCTGTAATGAAAAATATGTCTAAAAATTGTATCACGTTTAATGAATTCTATTAAACTATCAATTTTAGAGCTCTTGAATGGCATCCAGTGACAATTTAGTTGCACAGTGCAGCCGATACTTTTGTGTTAGTACTTTCCTAGTAGGAAGCATGAAAATTGAAACAGATGCCTCAGAAATAGGCATAGAAGTAATAGTACAAACCAATGGACGCCTAGCAAAATATTTAACGCGCATGCTCACGAAGGCGAAGCAGAATAATTTCGCCACTGTAAAAATACTACTAGAAGTATAGTTGGCTCCACAAAAGTTTACGTATTTTTCCATCGTTACGTATATAGAGATATTTACCGATGAATAGGCTCTGTAAACTTGACGTGTACTAGATATTGAAAAGAAACGAATGCATTGAGATATTGAAGAACTTGAGGTATACGAAGTACAGATTCACCATCGAATCGATAAAAAACATGTGGCGCACACTGCGCTTTACAAAATTAAAGCTAGTCAGATATCGTCAATTATGAAGGTCTCCAAAAAACATGCAACAATTTTACATACCAAGAAATAACCATGTATCTACAATGCGGCAAACCTGTGTTCGCACCACTTAGATAATAAACCCTGATAATTAGTCTACTGGTGCGTAAATAATGGCAAACGGTAGAATGGTGTCTACCGGAGTCTATACAAAAAGAACTGAATGATTTTTTCGAGGAAACGCTGGGACATTCAGATGTTGGGCAACTCTTTGAAACAATGAAGACGGAATTGTATTGGCCTGAAATGTCAAATGTTATTCACAGCTACACTCAAAAGTGAAAATAAAGAACGTCACCAAGATTTCTTTTAATGTCGGACCGGAAAACAAATATTTTGTATATGGACTTCTGGATTCCAATGCCAGTGATACAGCGTAAAGAAGTCTTATTTTATTTCGTTATTGATAAGATGATCAGGTGTTTCGTGTTTGTACCATTGAAGAAAATCACGATGGAATGAATTTTAAATTGATTCGAAGAGCATTGCCTCAGTTGATTTGATGCACATCAAGTTGTTGTTCCGATGAAGGCACCCAGTTCGAGTCGGAAGAATTTAACCTATGTTGCAAAGACCTTAATACAAACTTTTTCCGAGCTGTGATATATCACTCACTGAAAATATTGCTACGGATCAGTGAGCGTAGTCCATGATAAAAAAGTTTCTGCGATAATGGTTCCACGAGGCCCCTGATTTATAGTGGTACAAATAACATTTATTCGAGAGGAAAGTGCGATTTACAATAGGAACAGCTGCAAGTATTGCACCTGCGACAACAGCTTATTAAGTAAAATTACGTCTGCCACATGAATTTGTAACCCTATCACCTAAACTCAGACCGTGTGTGCCGCAACCCGCAAAGAAAATGGTCCGAATTATTTGGAGAATGTGGAAGCGAAGCACAACACAGTTATGATCAACAAGTTCGACGGACCTTGCACGATTGCACTCGATCAACTAAACAGAGTGGCAAGACCCTCATTTACGCGGTAGAAAATGTTGCAGTAGCCAACATTTCTGCTTACAACGCGCCAGTGTATCTCCCTAGGTCCATGATGGATTCCAGAGAATATTCTTTCAGAAATGATATACGGAAGCAGCAGAACAATAAAGAAATTTCTGGAGACAGCAACTGAGCCTCAGGAAATAATAAGAAATTATGCATTACAATTCATAATTTCTTTCGCAACAAACAGTATTTAACCCACCATATTTTTGTTCAGAATAGATAAATCAATTTAAATTTTGCTTTGAATAAGGCCGCAACTTGTGAAAGCGAAGCTAAATTGTACGTGTCTACTATTGTCGAAACTTTAATTACGTCGTGTTCACTTAAGAATTTGAGTTCCTAAATTCATTTTTAGAGCTGGTTGAACAGTCACCCATACGAAAACAAAGTAAGCACAATGAAACAACACAAGTAACTCTCTTCATAGCACATAATCCTTTTATAAACAATGAGAATACCTACTATTAATAAATAATGGTATTACTATAACAAATACACTCATTTACCTTTACATCAACATATCCTTATACAGATGCAAACCACCATACCTAACTACGTCTATATACGTGCGTGTCACGAGCCAGTAGTTTAAAAGGTGTATCAAATAAGCACAGTTATAAAGTCAATTGACTCATCTTGCTTGGTTGAATCATTGGTTTTTTTAATTATTTTTAATATTACACATATATATCATAGATATCTCTTCATCCAATTAAATTTAATAAGTTTATGCATCCCAAGCAATACCACATCCTATGTAAGCATCGGAAATTTAATTAAAATGACAAATTGCTTCCTCTAGTCATTGAGATTTTCTATTTATTTTATTTAATTGACTCTGACTAGTTAGAAAAAGTGAGACGACTGATTTAGATTTATTACGTGGTAACGAATTCGGGAATAATTTGAAACAGTAAATCGATAATGAAATTGAAAACTCACACTAATCAGAAATGAAACATACGTCGAAACATCAACAGCGAAATAAATTATAGAGCATGAAAAGTCGAGAGAGAAGAAAATGAAAATAATAGTAACCGCGAAAAGAACCCTAAAATAATTGGATAAATTGGGCCAAATTTTAGGAGAATTATACTGCATTACACAAAAACAATACAGATTAATTGAGGCGTACCAAATATTACAAACAAATTTAAAAATTACACAAAATTGAATTTATGATTTTGCATATATTTACTGTTCTATAAAAATTTTAATCGCTAAATCTTATTAATTTGATCTCCCTTTCCTGCTAATTGCTAATGCTTCAATGAATGTTGCGCCTAGCGACTTTCCAACACTTGATACATTTATAATATTATTCCGCGATTTAGTTTCAAGTGACTTCCTTATTAACCTAGTTAATAAAGCTCTTATTTATATATGGGTACGTTTAAAGCCAATATAAATTATCACCAGGTTAATCTGAGCAGCTAGGCAAGGAAGATTTCTGGTTGAGAACATACTTTGTAGGCTGTTTCATCGTCTCCTATCTTTACCTTAATTTGGTGCATCGTTTTCACTACGTCAGATTTCAGTATATAGGTCTTGCAGTAATCATGAGGTTTACCCTGCTGTACATGCTGTAACACGCGGCTCCGCGTTACAACCCAACGATTTTCAACTTTTACAAATATGGTACTCTTTAAGGTCAAATAATCTAACTCTGTTTTTACACAATATTTCTCTTAACTGTGATTTTTGAAACAATCTCTGTTAGTTTCAAGCAGTTTTAATTGAGATTTCTTGAACTGCAATTTTAATTGTAATTAATAGGGTTTTTATAAAATATACACACCCGCGCGCAATACGCAGGGAACATGCGGTGGATTATAGTGCAATAGTGGAATTACTTTCTTCGTTGGATTATTCGCAGTTTATACAAGTGATTTACTGTTTGCATCTAATTCTATATATCCGAATTTCAGAGTACAATGGATTATTATAATTAAATAAGCTAAAACCATAGCAAACAGTGGATTAATTACTTGTGAAGTTTTTTCATTGAAGTTTTTACACGATTTTAGTCTATTCATCATCAGTGCCAACTTTTACCAGTGACTTTATTTATATCATCATATATTTTCAGACATTTTCATCACAATTCAGACATTTGTGAAAGAATAATTGCTTGTGTATAAGACATTCAACTTTGTTAACAGTGTTTCGTTTTGCTGCCGTCTAGAGCACGGTCAATTTGGACTAACTATGAATTTTCCATGCAACATTGTGTACAATTCATATTTGATCATTCGAATTAGCCTTCTCACATCACCCATCGGGGAAAGGCCGGGGATTGATCATAAGCACGGATCTCAACAGCAGCTACCAATTCTATGTAGTGAGAAAGCAACCCCGCAAAATAAAAATATAATATATCATTATATTAGCTATCTTTTGAAATGCGAGCTTTAATAAAATTCATTGTGCCCTTCCTGTGTGCCAGAATAAAAAGAACATTCTATCAGATATAAGAAAATTTTCTTTCTTATGGGTCTAACAAAAAGAATTTTATCAGATATAAGAAAAAAAATTTCCCCATGGTCTTACAAAAGTAATTTTATCGATAGCAAATTTTCACTCATGTTCATGAATAGATATTTGAGAAGACCACTTGAGAAAGAAAATTTTCTTATATCTGATAAAATTTCTTTTTGTTTTTGCACACAGGAAGGGTACAATGAATATTAGCTATCATTAAAAATTAATTATTGCTAGTCATGGTCCTCACTTATATATAAATGAACACTTGAATTTTACCATTATCTTTTCAGTTATCGTGTCAGAGCACGTCGATGTAGAATAGAATAGAATAGAATATCTTTATTTGGATTCAAACCACACATGTTCCATCAAATAATAAAATTAGAAAATGTACAATATAAAAAGATATCACATCACATAAATATGTGCAATTAGTTGTACTGTACAATTTATCGGCATCAGAAATTTCGCTGTAAAGAGTGAAAGATTCTTCATCAAAAAAAGAAAAATTTGAGGTATAATTCAAATGTAACATTATGCAAAAATAGGGAAACATGACTAGCGATTTATTGTATATATTGTTGATTAACATGATGATATAATGCATAACATTTCAATTTTAATAATACAAAACTTGAAAATAGAATCAAGAGAAGCTATGCTGCTGATAACAATTAATCTTGTCTTTTATTTAACCATGAGAAAGTATTATCATAATCAAAATTAAAAATATCAGCAGGATTGTACACTTTTTCTAGTTCGGTAGATAAAAATTTAAAAGACATCTTAGATGGAGGCGTTTCTCTAAGCCCCTTTGGCAATTGATTTTAAATTTTGTAAATTTTTGAAAAAGAGAATAACTTGCTCGCAACATTCCCCACCAAAGGTGGAGATATTGCCAAATGACCAGATCTAGTTCCAACTTCATGACTCTTTCTTATTGGATTCATATAGGCACCAGTTCACTGGTTCAATTGGAAAGCTTTTATGCAATAGCACATCCTCCGAAACCATAAAGGTTGCAGTGATACAAACTGTAACCTAGTGGCGTATGTAGTGCAGGAGATAGGACTAATTTGTTTCACAACTTTTCTTTGTACTGCTTCTATCTTATTGGACAAACCCTCTTTTTAATGGATTCCAAGTAGCGGTAGCATATTCTAGTATCGGTCTAATCCATATTAAAAACATTTTAAATTTTATTTCATTCGATAAGATATTTCTATTTATTAGTGCCCATCTGTTCTTGGCACTGCCTACTATCCTTTCAATATACCTCTCAGCAGAAGCCGTACATTGAATAGCTATGCCTAAATCCTTAATTTCTTGCATAAGTTTAATCTCAAAAACATCATTAATCTCAGCATCATGAAAATAAACATAATTAAATTCTGTTCTGTTACCTATTTTTAAAGCTCTCGTCTTTTTACTGTTTATTCTCAGCCCTAGTGTTATCAAATATCTACTTAAATCATACAAATCTAGTGTCACATTATTTTTGGAGAATTCGACATTTTTGGATCAATTGGAAAGATTATTTTTAAATCATCAGCGAATTTGCAAACTCGACCGTTAAGGATCTTAGTTTCCAAATGTGCAAATACGATTTTAAATAAAATTGGCCCCAAACTTGATCCCTGTGGAATTCCACTTGTTACTCTTTTCGATTTTGATATCAAATCGTTTACTTGAATACTCATTCTTCGATTATATAAATAGTATCTAAGTAATCTAAAAATATTCGGATCAATATTCAATAAATTAATCGCATTCAAAATAGCATCAAAAGATATAGATTCAAAAGCTTTTGAGATATCTATAAATACAATTAATGCATCTAACTTTTTCTCATCTAATGTAATTACATGTTTCCACATAGACAGCATATTAGTAGTTGTCGATCTATCTTTTGTAAAGCCATGTTGGCATATATCAAAGTCAGTTGGCAGCATACGTTCTAAATGATCTAGTATCAATCGTTCTATTATCTTCAAAAACGAAGAGATAATACAGATTAGTCTATAATCACTGGCGCACGTTGGCTTACTTACTTTTGGCAACGGTTTAGCTACTATCATTAGTATATCAATTGGTAATTTCCCATTTTTCAAAATTCTATTTATAAAATTGGAGAATGCATTCATAAAATTTAAAGGTAATTGAAGTAGGTTATCAATCTATATACCAAGGTGATCTTTTTGTTTTTTTAATTTTATTTTTAACATTAATTCTATCAATGCATTACTGTTAATAACAAGTCCTGGATCCTGGTCTGCCAAAGGATCCGTTAGATCAATAAAATTGCTTTCGTTCTGTGGATTACATTGTAGGGGTCAATCGCGGGGTTGCTTTCTTGTTCGTTATTTTATACCCATTCTACATATCAATGGTGGCTATTATTACTACCCGTGCGCCTAATCAGTCTCGGATCTTTTTCGGATGGTTGATGTTAGAAGGCAAAAACATCTGGTCATACGTATATTAGATATAATGTTGCAAATAGCAATATAATTCACAGATAGTCCAAATTGAATATAAGTTAGTCAGCTGTCAAAATAGATTTTTATGCAAAAATAGGTCTTAAACACTATTCACCGTTAAACTAAATTGTCCGTCTTCTAGACGGCAAGAATTAAAATGATTTATATTTGTAAAGTAACATGTTTCGCACACAAGCAGTTATTATTACACAAATGTCTGGATTGTAATGAGTAGTCAAACGATTGAAGATACATGATAATATGAGCCTAGTAAAATTATTTATGTTTATAAAGAAAATTGTTTTGTGTAATCCGTTTAAAGACTTTTATGACAAAAACTCAAAAGAATACATGATGATGTTAATGGAGTTAACATTGAAAGTTATCACTAAAATTGAACATTGGAAAACGTTTAAAGATTTAAATGAAAAACAACTCACAAATGTTTAATTCCTGGCTTTCTATAGTAAACAATCAATCATTTTCATAGTAACGAATAATCCAATTAAGTGAGATAAATTCACTGATACAATAGTCCACCGCGTGATCCTCTCGGATCGCGCGCGGTTCTGTCTATTTTATAAAAACCCTATTAATTACAAATAAAATTGCAGTTCAAGAAATATCGATTAAAACTGCTTGAGACTAACAGAGATTGTTTCTAAAATCACAGCTAAGAGAAATATTGTTTAAGGACAGAGTTAGAATATTTGACCTTAAAGAGCACAGCGTTTGTAAAAATCGACCTTCGTTGGGTTGTAACACGGAGCCGCGTGTTACAACATATCAAATTGTCAAATACTTCATCCAATTCACAGAGAAATTCATACTCAGTTTTACCCACAGGTAATATAAGCTTTAATTTTTCCTTATATTTACTGTAGTCTGTGAGGAGTTTGTATCCTAGTCTAGGATTACTCTTCAGTTTGGCCAAAATAATTCTTTCTGATCTTTGACGGATTATCAGCAGTGATGAATTAATTTCTTTATCAATCAAATCTAACCTCATTTTTTAATACTATTGATAAGACTACATTTCATTATATTATCTCGTTTAATTCTTAGCTTACATAATTTCCTATTGATTCGCTTCGGTATAACATCCGTAAACGTAGATGCCCGAAATATATCAGATAATAACAATGAAACAGAAGAAACAAATTCGTCATTGTTCATGATATAAAAACATTCATAATCAATAAGTAAGCTTAATTCTCTAAAAAGATTCCAGTTGATTCTGGAACATTGCACGTGTGCATTTTCAAAATTAAGTTTCTGTGCTTTGCTACTCGAAAGGTTCCATTGTAAAATAATTTGTTTGTGATCCAATTCTTTGAAGTAGTTTACTACATCATAACTGTGTGAGTTCAACGCTTCAACTTCTAAATATACATGATCTAAGCATTCCGAACCTCTAGTTGGTTCCTTTATAATCTGCTTGAGATCATGATTAGAAAAAGATTGATTATTTCACAGTCATGCAGTTTATTAAAATCTCCTACCACAACAATATAACCATGGCAGTCCAAAATAGATTGAAATGAGAATTGGTAAATATTTGATCATCATGCAAACTAGCATACGGCGGTCTGTAACCGCGGTTAAGATCAGGTTATTGATTTGTTTAGATTAAAAAATCAATGACAGTATTATATTCGCTAGTATGTAACATAATATAGTATGTAATATAAAATCTATTATAATTTATATCATCAATAATTGTATAAATGCGATTCTATTCTGTACAAGCGCATTGCATTTCTCACGAGCGCACTTTTTTTCTTGATTTCTGCACTCGCTAACTCCTAACTTTCTCGATCTTTGTCTGCACACTTTCCCTTACTACATTGTTTTACTTGCACAGCTTGTCTTAAATCATGATAAATTATACTGCAATTACTCATAAAATCGTGATAACTAAACTTCCTCATCGGATACCAATACTTGCAATACATATTATCAGCAAACCCCACTTTTGAATTCAACGTAGACTTTGCTACATTCTGATTCTGCTCATCTACTAATTGAAGTCCAAATACCTATCGAATACTAATAAGGCAACAGTGCATACATAGTAATTCAATCAAGATTTCGGGATATGCGCTTATATTTTAATACCCTCACTTTTCATGGTATGTGCCAGTGAAAGTTAATAACGAACTTCTTCTGAGCCACAGAATCGGAACATATTAGATAGTCACACTATGTAAATGTGCGCAGTTTTTCGCCACGCGCAACAACTTAACTCTCAAAGAATATTTGTGTAGTATAACATAAAATCTAAGGCACATTTTAACGTTGTATTTGTCTACGTATATTAATTAAAATTGAATTTTGTGGGGTTAATACAACGTTACAATTTAATCCAAGTTTATATCAAGTAAACCCTATGTGACTGGTATTGAACAGTGCTATATCGCAAGTTAAGCTTTGGGGCTAAATATGATGCAGACTCCTTGTTCGTCATATGATAAAGAATTTCTCCATTTTCCATCAACTCATTAGCAAATGTCACAGTGCTAGCGCCCCAGAATATCGAGCGACCTTTAATATTCACCAGTGCTACTTCAATATCATCGTTCAGAAGAACAATGGATTTCTGAAACCAATATATTTAATCGGGTTCACAGCAACCTGTAGAAATTAGATATATCATTCTATTAACCCTAAAATCAACAGATATTTGTCCTCTGATATCATGCTCCCTTAAGTAAATTACTTCAAAATGCGTTTTCAAAAGTTGGAACACCGTTCTCATTTCCCTTTACGCGACATGAGCCGCCAATTTGTGCAACAATATCTGGAGGTAATTTTGCCTTATGCCTTTGATGAAGCAATTAGCTAGTAAGCTCCATTCCAGTGTCAAAACATTACGATATATTTTTGTCAACCAACAGGCAGATAATTAACCAGTTACTAATCTGGATTTAAACTCTCCTCTACATAATTAATCAAAGATAGTCAGTTACTATTAATGAAGTTTGCGATCTTGATACAAACGTCTGACCCATTATGTACACACATTTTTTAGTATAAACTAAGCATTGTATAGTGTGAAAATGGCAATTCATCCAGTAGACAGGTTTTGCCCTAATTTGAAACTAATCACGTACTGTCCAGAATTCGCCACGGACAGGGCTCAAACCTGGGTACAATAGTTTCAGCGTCTGTGAATTGCACCACTAAACCACATCGCCGCACGCTACACAAAAATTCCAATTATATAGTTTCTCATATTTTTGGTTAGCTTACGTACAGGATGAGTCCCTATGGCAATTATTTAGACCTAAACATCAAAATAGCCGTCCCGAATCTGTCGCTATAGGACAGACAAAACACTACGTGTGGGAATGATATTGATTTGAACATTTATAAAATTCAAGGAACACCGGTTTTCTCGGGCGGAGATAACAATTATTTAAATTAAATTTTCTTTCTTGAATTAAACACAAAACCTATTTATATATATATATATATATATATATATATATATATATATATATATATATATATGTATATATATATATCGTTCATCATAAACTAAGAAATTCATATAATTGAAAGGCAATTCATCCAGTAGACCGGTTTTTATCCTAATTTGGAACTTGTCAAATACTGTACAGGCTACAAACTGAGCAGTGTTGAGTACGTTCGAAAGGACAGATTTTGTGTCTAGTTGGAACATTTTTGCTAAAGAGATGCCATATATGCTCAAACTAACGGAAAGGCTAACCAAGATACATTAGTTGGTTTATAACTGAAAATTGTGTATGGTTTGCGGCAGGTTGGCTTATTAGTTTGAACAGCAGATTCCAAAGCAGATGTGCGTAATTTTAAGTTCGGTACCCAGCAAATTCTTGGCAGTTCCTGAGGAGATTTCAGTAAGGTTTGAACTGGTCTACTGAATGAATTTTCTTTTATACACTTTACAAAGCTTTGTTTATTCTATCAAATTTATATTATTATATATTTGGATTAAAGTTTATACCACAATTTTAACCTAGATTTATAAAATTGGTATTACATCCCGCGTAATGACTGATTTTTTAATGAATATTCCATATAATACCATTTTCTCTGCTAGCGAGGTGTTAGTTCTATTATGATAGATGGTAGTGGATTGATAATATTTTGTGTAAAATCGAATGGTATTTATTCTCAAACACAATCAAAAGATAATTAAAATGTAAGACTTTATATATATTGGAAAATTATTTTGCCTGTGGAATGGTGGCTCAGTGGTAAGACTGGAAGAATCTAAAGCAAATGTGCCTAAGTTCTAGCATTGAATGCGTCAAATTTTGGACGGTTTTTGTAAAGTTCTCAAAGAGAACGAAACCAGTCTACCGCATGAAATGATTAGTATATTATAAAATTCATATTTATAATAACAAATATATATGTAATGGAATTTGAAATCATATATTTGTTGTTAAAGAAAGTTGAAATAGAGGCTTCAGAAAGAGGAAGGAACTGAATACTGCGGTTAACCCACTCCCTGCGGCCAACTGCTTTGACGCATCTAAGAAAAGATTACAGATTAATGAAGAAGAGATCGTCCGAATGTACGATTAATTGTAATCAGTTTTCGAGCAGTAGGTACATATCTAGCTCATTTGAAGTATAAAAAGGGCGTAATTGATTGGTGCATTTAGTGGGAATCTTGCACTTTGTGAGAATCGTTGAAAGTTTCAAATGAGAAATGATTAGGTCTGTTAGGTTAAGCAAGCAGGGATATTACTGAGACCGAGTAAATGTAGCTGATAATCAGTTAGGCTAGGTTGCGAAATGAATCCATTTAAATTTTCAGGGATTTAACCAAATAAGTGCAGATAATATGCTATCCCCAAGAATACAATATATCATTGAACGCCGCCTGAATACTAAAGGCTTTTCAACTTATCCTTATTAAAAATGTGCTGTCACACTAAAGTTTGGCATTCCGCGAAAAGAACTAAGGATGCGGCAACTTAGTAGTTGCGAACTCATCGTTGCTTAGGAAAAAAGCCAGACTCTCATTAATCGAAACATCTTGTAGTTGATAATAGATTTCATCTATTACACGACCATATCAAAGTCTAGCTATTCCTTAGGAGATTGGGAGTGCAAAGTTCATTATATTAAGTTTCGTTTACTATAGTTGAACAAAGCAAACTTTTTTGACATCCAAATAAGAACAGTTGTCAAATTGGCTTAATAGGTTTGGCCGTGAGGGGGACGGATAGAACTTCAGACAGAACCGCTAAAGACTCAAGAGTCCAGCATCTTTCTATTTTAATTAAAAGTAGCAGTTTTAATGTGTCGCTAGCTTGAGGGCAAAAATTAAAGTATCAACTGACAATTGCAACTTCAAATTCATAGCGATAGATTCAAACGATTGTTGCAGTGAATAGGAAAATAAATCCAATTATATATATTGGAATTCCAGACAATTAAAATATTTCGTCATATTGCAATGGAGGTTAATTTAAAATAACAAAAACTTTGATCAACACATATGAGAGAAGCTAAAAATCTGAAATGAATACTTAATGAAAAAGTAGATATTTATTGATTTGAAAAATTTCTTGTCTTTCACATAGCGGAAACAAACCGGATTTCAATATTTGATTATAAACATAACTAGAATTATATTTCATTTAATTGTAGACAGATCACAAAGTATTAATCAATTATAATGAAATAAGGGACGTATAAAAGTTAGAATAATAATAATAATAATATGTAATAATAATAATAATAATAATAATAATAATATATATAAATAATACATTTATTTGGCATCAAAGGCCAACTGGCCCGACCATTGAAATAACAAATCAAGGGTAGGATATGTGGAGGTGAATGGAATTGTGACTAGCAAAGTATTTAATAGCAGGGGGAGGGGTTGATGAAGGGAAAAGTTATCATTAACATCAAGATAGTTCAATCTGGTGAAAAATAAATAAAAACGAAGTTCCATTTGACTAGACAAGATCAATTGGAGATAGTCCATGAAGTGTCAGAGCATCTAGGCGGGGTAGGTTGGGTCCGGACAGATGAGTTTAAGTGTGAGATCGAAAATGATGGCGGACCGGAGGTAGACGTCGACCGATGGAGTCCTTTGTCGTGGAGATTGAGTTGATGGAGCATAGCATAGATCTGGATGGAGTCAACTAGATTGAAGCGAGTGAGTCTTGCAGGGGTCGCTAGCGTCCGTAGAACAAGGTTGTGATTGTAGGAAGACGAGGGGGAGTCGATGTCCGAAGCAAACCGTTGGTGGATCGGTAGGGCTGTTGAGTTTCCGGTCTTCCGCTGAAACAAGAAGAAAAGAATTGGATGAGCAAAACGTAGTAAAGTGTCCACAATGTGGATATGATGGGGTCAAAAATGGGCTGAGAAGTGGTATCAGTGAGTCTAGAATTAAAGATTAAAACCAGTGCAGTAAAGTGGAAAATTAGATGACTGCCTGAGGGATTTCGCCCTCCGAAGTTAGTAAAGAGAATAGCCTGGGGTGAAGTAAATGTTATGGATTGAGAAGGAACCAGTTTCGTTTCCAATCGGTCGTATCACAAAGAAGTTTGTTGAAGAAGTACTGATGGGCTGCCTTTTTAAATTCGTGCTGGGGTAGGAGCTTTATGTCTGTGGGAAGAGCGTTGAAGACACTAGTGGCTTTGGAGAAAAGATAGATTTTTTTTAAATATGGTGGTGGTATGGTTAGTTTGGATAGAAGAGTTGCTAGAACGTGTGGCGTAGTGGTGACTTGGGTGAGCAAAGTTGGAGAGTGGTAAGCAAGTTGTGATCTTATGGATAAAAGAAATGACTCGAAGTTGACGGTTAAACCAAAGCGGTAGAAGATTTGCCAGGAGTAGGCGTTCCCGATAATTTTGGCATTGCGGGAAGACTCGCTTTAGAAATCTGGAGGATATCTGTTCGATAGTATACGAGGAGGCGAGAGTGAGAGGACATTAGAATTAATAACGTCGGCAATCAGAGAGAAGACGTTCCAGCCAAGTAGAGCAATCATGCTGACCGAAACACCATATTGATCAAATTGGTCTTTAGATTGAAAGTCTCTAACTGCTTGAGCGACGGAAGCCGGTGAGACGTAGAACCAGCGTAGGTTCTCGGTGTCTCCGTTGTCTAACATTTCAACAGGCGGAGTGGGAGT
>JAQBSW010008483.1:0-33948 GCA_029291075.1 Eudiplozoon nipponicum
CACTCTAGGAATCACTCCGATTATCCTAGCAGCTACCCTGGGTAGCAACTGAGGGCCGAGTTCGGCTACTGCAAGCACCACTCACATTTTCTTTAGGAAATATACATTCTACTTATTGTTATTATTCTGAGAGTAAGATTATCAACTCTAAATACTCATAGAACTTTAATTTTACAGACTTCAAACTCGGCCCTGTGCTTCAGACTGATCTGGCCGGGTGTGCTTTCTATTTTCCTACTGATTAGTCTTATGCTTTTCATTAAAAAAAAATTAAGAATAAATAGCATAAAAATCCCATAGACTTATATTGAGAAGACACTGCTCACCTGAACATTCCGTTAACAAATTACTCAACGATGCATAAACTAACAACCAAGGAACAGAGATATACTCAGACAGGCATAAAGTGTTCTATGCAGAGCGTACAAATTAGATTCGTTTACAATTTTTCTGACCTGACCTTAAAGATTTGTTTGTCACAGAAAATGGACAAAGGACAGGCACTAATAGTGCTAGCAGAGCTGTCAAAAGATCGCAATTGTCCTGACGTGAACTTAGAGTGTCCGAATGTACAAAGGAACGCAATTGACCTGCTCCAGCCCAGTTTCGTTTCAGTTTACGTTATTAATTTGGCTTGGGAGCCAAATTACTCATATTCTATTTAAATTTGTTATTATTGTTATTAGACATATGTAAGTATAAACTAAGAATTGTATAGTGTAGAAAAGGCAATTCAGCCAGTAGACCGGTTTCGTCCTTATTGGGGACTCATCATGTACTGGTCAGAATTTGCCGCGGACAGTACTCGAACCTGGACACGTCTGCTTCGGAATCTGGTGCTCTAAAAGCTGAGCCAGCCTGCCGCACACAAAACTGCACACAATTTTCAGTTATATACTAACTAAGGTAACTTGGTTATTCTAGTTTTCATTAGGTGGATCGCATATTAATTGTGCATGCGGTGATAATAATTATTATAATCAAGGTTGCGGTCTTGACATAAACACTTGACCCATTAATTACTTACATGTTTCAGTATAAAATAATAATTTTGCAGCTTAGAAAAGCCGATTCATCCAGTAGAACGGGTTCGTCCTTATTGGGAACTCATCATGTACTGGCCAGAATTTGCCGCGGACATGTCTCGAAACTGGGGAACTTCTGCTTCGGAGTCCGATGCTCTAATCACTGAGCCATCTTTCCGCACACTACACTGCACAAATATTTTAGTTATTTACTCACTACTGCAACATGGTTAGTCGATTTTTCCTATAGGTGGAGCTTATATGAAATCCATTTAGACCCAAAATTCCAACTAACCATCTCCAATCTGTCATTGCTGCACAGACTACACACTACATGGGGAAGTGGTATTGAAATGAAAATTTATATAATTAAACGAACTTTGTTTGCGCGGGTGGTGATAACAATTATTATAATCAAGGTTGCGGTCTTGATATAAACACTTGATCCATTATTTACTTACATATGTCAGTGTAAATTAAGAATTGTACAGTGTAGAAAAGGCAATTTATCCCGTAGACCGGTTTCGTCCTTATTGGGAACTCATCAAGTAATGGCCAGCATTTGCCGCGGACATATCTCGAAACTGGGGAACTTCTGCTTCGGAATCCGATGCTCTAATCACTCAGCCAGCCTTCCGCACACTACACTGCACACAAATTTAGTTATTTACTCACTAATGCAATATGGTTAGTCTATTTTTCCTTTAGGTGGATCTCATATGACATTCATATACACACAAATTTCCAACTAACCATCCCCAATCTATCATTGCTAAACAGAAACCACACTACATGGTGAAGTGGTTTTGAAATGAACATTTATATAATTAAACGAACTTTGGTTGCGCGGGTGGTGATAACAATTATTATAATCAAGGTTGCGGTCTTCATATAAACACATGACCCATTAAATACTTATATATATCAGTATAAACTAGGAATTGTATAGTGTAGAAAAGCCAAGTCATCCAGAAGACCGGTATCGTCCTTATTGGGAACTCATCATGTACTGGCTAGAATTTGCCGTAGACATGAATCGAACCTGGATGCAACTGTTTCGGAATCTGGTTTTCTGACCACTGAGCCATCCTTTGGCACACTACACTGCACACATATTTTAGTTTTTTACTCACTAATGCAACATGGTTAGTCTTTTTTCCTTTACGTGGAGCTCATATGACATGCATATAGACCCATATTTCCAACTAACCATCCCCAATCTATCATTGCTGAACAGGCACTACACTACATGGACAAGTGGTATTGAAATGAACATTTATATAATTAAACGAATTTTGGTTGTGTGGGTGGTGATAACAATTATTATAATCAAGGTTGCGGTCTTGATATAATCACCTGATCCATTAATTATTTATATATGTCAGTATAAAGAAAGAATTGCATAGTGTAGAAAAGGCAATTCGTCCAGTAGACCGGTTTCGTCCTTACTGGGAACTCATCATATACTGGCCAGAATTTGTCGCGGACACGACTCGAATCTGGACACAACTGCTTCGGAATCTGGTCCTCTAATCACTGAGCCATCCTGCCCCACACAACATTGCACACAATTTTCAGTGATATACTAGCTAATGTAACTTGCTTAGTCTATTCTTCTTCAGGTGGAGGTCATATGATATCCTTTTAGACCCAAAGTTCCAAATAACCATCCCCAATCTGTTATTACTGAACGGACACAACACTACATAGGGAAGTGAAATTGAAATGAGCATTTATATAATTAAACCAACATTGGTTGCGCGAGCGCTGATAATAGTTATTATAATCAAGGTTGCGGTCTTGATATAATCACCTGATCCATTAATTATTTAGATATGTCAGTATAAAGAAAGAATTGCATAGTGTAGAAAAGGCAATTCATCCAGTAGACTGGTTTCGTCCTTATTGGGAACTCATCATATACTGGCCAGAATTTGTCGCGGACACGACTCGAATCTGGACACAACTGCTTCGGAATCTGGTCCTCTAATCACTGAGCCATCCTGCCGCACACTGTACTGCACACAATTTTCAGTTATATACTAACTAATGTAACTTGGTTAGTCTGTTTTACTTTAGGTCGAGCTCATATGGCATCCATTTAAACACAAAGTTCCAAATAGCCATCCCCAATCTGTCATTACTGAACAGACACAACACTACATGGGGAAGTGAAATTGAAATGAACATTTATATAATTAAACGAACATTGGTTGCGCGGGCGGTGATAATAGTTATTATAATCTAGGCTGCGGTCTTGATATAAACACCTGATACATTCATTATTTACAAATGTCAGTATAAACTAAGAATTGTATAGTGTAAAGAAGGCAATTCATCCAGTAGACCGGTTTCGTACTAATTGGGAACTCATCATATACCGGCCAGGATTTGCCGCGAACCGGACTCGAACTTGCGCACGTCTGCTTCAGAATCTGGTGCTCTAACCACTGAGCCATCCTGCCGCACACTACACTGCACACAATTTTCAGTTATATACTAACTAATGTAACTTGGTCAGATTTATTATTTATTCGAAATATTTGAAGTGCTCTATTACTAGAATGATCTCAATGGGTAAAGTTGGGTTGAAAGACGCAAAAAAGCTTTCATATCAATGAGTTATAAATCAAACGTGTAATCAGAAATTTGAATCCTTAATGGAAGCACATAAAAGTAGACAAGAGGAAGGATGAGCGTAAAATGATGGTATAACCGGAATCTGTATTAAGTTGGAATGTGAAAACAATAGCTGTAATGTGACACACAACTATGAGTCTGAAGTGCAATAAGAAAGGAACTACTGGAAAATTATCTGTTTTAGTCAAAATTCAGATTTAAAAAAATGCGGGATAAGTTGACTTTTCTACATTTTAAGATTCTATGAAAACAGCCTAGAGGACGAAATGCATTATATATAATATGCTATTTTGAATTCTTATCAACAATTTTGTGATTAAGTTTAAAATTTTGCTTATTATTTAAAAACGTAGGCATATACGCATATTGTTAATCGACTGTAGCAATTAAAAGAATATGAATTTCTTTATAATAGGAGGAAAACTGTTTCAATCAAATTATTTATTTGTTATTATTAGTGGTGCTTGCTGAAGGCAAAGCACACTATTACTATGCACCATATTTGTTATTATTCTTATTTTACTTCCGTACAAATTTTGGCGTATAACTTGTCCCGCAGTTTTTGTTACAGACCCACAAAAGTGTCATCAAATTGTGCGGAGAGATAAGCTATGACTTATATAAGCGATCGGATGTACAACGTTCGCACAGTGTACGACAAATCGCCGCAAAAATCCCGTAGACAATGTATAGCGGCCAACTTCGACGGATCATAGCTCCGACAGAGAGAGAGTGTCGTGAAAACATGTTAATCGCCCCATTTGGAACAGCTTTCATGCTATGCGAAAACATACTCCACATTGAGGTGTAATTTGTACCCCTGGGGCCCTAGCAATCACAATGATTACACTAGCAACAACCCTAACTCCCATACTAACGACCATAAAAACCACTCCAAGTAACTAAACAACCTCATTGCAACACTCTAGGAATCACTCCGATTATCCTAGCAGCTACCATAGGTAGCAACTGAGGGCCGAGTTCGGCTACTACAAGCAAAACTCACATTTTCTTTAGGAAATATACATTCTACTTATTGTTATTATTCTGAGAGTAAGATTATCAACTCTAAATACTCATAGAACTTTAATTTTACAGACTTCAAATTCGGCCCTGCGCTTCAGACTCATCTGGCCGGGTGTGCTTTATATTTCCCTACTGTTCAGTCTTATGTTTTTCATAAAAATTAAGAATAAATAGCATAAAAATCCCATAGACTTATATTGAGAAGACACTGCTCACCTGAACTTTCGGTTAACAAATTACTTAACGATGCATAAACTAACAACCAAGGAACAGAGATATACTCAGACAGGCATAAAGTGTTCTATGCAGAGCGTACAAATTAGATTCGTTTACAATTTTTCTGACCTGACCTTAAAGATTTGTTTGTCACAGAAAATGGACAAAGGACAGGCATAAAGTGTTCTATGCAGAGCGTACAAATTAGATTCGTTTACAATTTTTCTGACCTGAACTTAAAGATTTGTTTGTCACAGAAAATGGACAAAGGAACGACTAATATGTAATCTGCAAAAATCCAATTGTCCCAGTAATTAATTAATTACAAAGAATAATTCAGTTTACGTTATTAATTTGGCTTGAAAGGCAAATTACTCATATTCTATTTAAATTTGTTATTATTGTTATTAGACATATGTAAGTATAAACTAAGAATTGTATAGTGTAGAAAAGGCAATTCAGCCAGTAGACCGGTTTCGTCCTTATTGGGGACTCATCATGTACTGGTCAGAATTTGCCGCGGACAGTACTCGAACCTGGACACGTCTGCTTCGGAATCTGGTGCTCTAAAAGCTGAGCCAGCCTGCCGCACACAAAACTGCACACAATTTTCAGTTATATACTAACTAAGGTAACTTGGTTATTCTAGTTTTCATTAGGTGGATCGCATATTAATTGTGCATGCGGTGATAATAATTATTATAATCAAGGTTGCGGTCTTGACATAAACACTTGACCCATTAATTACTTACATGTTTCAGTATAAAATAATAATTTTGCAGCTTAGAAAAGCCGATTCATCCAGTAGAACGGGTTCGTCCTTATTGGGAACTCATCATGTACTGGCCAGAATTTGCCGCGGACATGTCTCGAAACTGGGGAACTTCTGCTTCGGAGTCCGATGCTCTAATCACTGAGCCATCTTTCCGCACACTACACTGCACAAATATTTTAGTTATTTACTCACTACTGCAACATGGTTAGTCGATTTTTCCTATAGGTGGAGCTTATATGAAATCCATTTAGACCCAAAATTCCAACTAACCATCTCCAATCTGTCATTGCTGCACAGACTACACACTACATGGGGAAGTGGTATTGAAATGAAAATTTATATAATTAAACGAACTTTGTTTGCGCGGGTGGTGATAACAATTATTATAATCAAGGTTGCGGTCTTGATATAAACACTTGATCCATTATTTACTTACATATGTCAGTGTAAATTAAGAATTGTACAGTGTAGAAAAGGCAATTTATCCCGTAGACCGGTTTCGTCCTTATTGGGAACTCATCAAGTAATGGCCAGCATTTGCCGCGGACATATCTCGAAACTGGGGAACTTCTGCTTCGGAATCCGATGCTCTAATCACTCAGCCAGCCTTCCGCACACTACACTGCACACAAATTTAGTTATTTACTCACTAATGCAATATGGTTAGTCTATTTTTCCTTTAGGTGGATCTCATATGACATTCATATACACACAAATTTCCAACTAACCATCCCCAATCTATCATTGCTAAACAGAAACCACACTACATGGTGAAGTGGTTTTGAAATGAACATTTATATAATTAAACGAACTTTGGTTGCGCGGGTGGTGATAACAATTATTATAATCAAGGTTGCGGTCTTCATATAAACACATGACCCATTAAATACTTATATATATCAGTATAAACTAGGAATTGTATAGTGTAGAAAAGCCAAGTCATCCAGAAGACCGGTATCGTCCTTATTGGGAACTCATCATGTACTGGCTAGAATTTGCCGTAGACATGAATCGAACCTGGATGCAACTGTTTCGGAATCTGGTTTTCTGACCACTGAGCCATCCTTTGGCACACTACACTGCACACATATTTTAGTTATTTACTCACTAATGCAACATGGTTAGTCTTTTTTCCTTTACGTGGAGCTCATATGACATGCATATAGACCCAAATTTCCAACTAACCATCCCCAATCTATCATTGCTGAACAGGCACTACACTACATGGGGAAGTGAAATTGAAATGAACATTTATATAATTAAACCAACATTGGTTGCGCGAGCGGTGATAATAGTTATTATAATCAAGGTTGCGGTCTTGATATAATCACCTGATCCATTAATTATTTAGATATGTCAGTATAAAGAAAGAATTGCATAGTGTAGAAAAGGCAATTCATCCAGTAGACTGGTTTCGTCCTTATTGGGAACTCATCATATACTGGCCAGAATTTGTCGCGGACACGACTCGAATCTGGACACAACTGCTTCGGAATCTGGTCCTCTAATCACTGAGCCATCCTGCCGCACACTGTACTGCACACAATTTTCAGTTATATACTAACTAATGTAACTTGGTTAGTCTGTTTTACTTTAGGTCGAGCTCATATGGCATCCATTTAAACACAAAGTTCCAAATAGCCATCCCCAATCTGTCATTACTGAACAGACACAACACTACATGGGGAAGTGAAATTGAAATGAACATTTATATAATTAAACGAACATTGGTTGCGCGGGCGGTGATAATAGTTATTATAATCTAGGCTGCGGTCTTGATATAAACACCTGATACATTCATTATTTACAAATGTCAGTATAAACTAAGAATTGTATAGTGTAAAGAAGGCAATTCATCCAGTAGACCGGTTTCGTACTAATTGGGAACTCATCATATACCGGCCAGGATTTGCCGCGAACCGGACTCGAACTTGCGCACGTCTGCTTCAGAATCTGGTGCTCTAACCACTGAGCCATCCTGCCGCACACTACACTGCACACAATTTTCAGTTATATACTAACTAATGTAACTTGGTCAGATTTATTATTTATTCGAAATATTTGAAGTGCTCTATTACTAGAATGATCTCAATGGGTAAAGTTGGGTTGAAAGACGCAAAAAAGCTTTCATATCAATGAGTTATAAATCAAACGTGTAATCAGAAATTTGAATCCTTAATGGAAGCACATAAAAGTAGACAAGAGGAAGGATGAGCGTAAAATGATGGTATAACCGGAATCTGTATTAAGTTGGAATGTGAAAACAATAGCTGTAATGTGACACACAACTATGAGTCTGAAGTGCAATAAGAAAGGAACTACTGGAAAATTATCTGTTTTAGTCAAAATTCAGATTTAAAAAAATGCGGGATAAGTTGACTTTTCTACATTTTAAGATTCTATGAAAACAGCCTAGAGGACGAAATGCATTATATATAATATGCTATTTTGAATTCTTATCAACAATTTTGTGATTAAGTTTAAAATTTTGCTTATTATTTAAAAACGTAGGCATATACGCATATTGTTAATCGACTGTAGCAATTAAAAGAATATGAATTTCTTTATAATAGGAGGAAAACTGTTTCAATCAAATTATTTATTTGTTATTATTAGTGGTGCTTGCTGAAGGCAAAGCACACTATTACTATGCACCATATTTGTTATTATTCTTATTTTACTTCCGTACAAATTTTGGCGCATAACTTGTCCCGCAGTTTTTGTTACAGACCCACAAAAGTGTCATCAAATTGTGCGGAGAGATAAGCTATGACTTATATAAGCGATCGGATGTACAACGTTCGCACAGTGTACGACAAATCGCCGCAAAAATCCCGTAGACAATGTATAGCGGCCAACTTCGACGGATCATAGCTCCGACAGAGAGAGAGTGTCGTGAAAACATGTTAATCGCCCCATTTGGAACAGCTTTCATGCTATGCGAAAACATACTCCACATTGAGGTGTAATTTGTACCCCTGGGGCCCTAGCAATCACAATGATTACACTAGCAACAACCCTAACTCCCATACTAACGACCATAAAAACCACTCCAAGTAACTAAACAACCTCATTGCAACACTCTAGGAATCACTCCGATTATCCTAGCAGCTACCATAGGTAGCAACTGAGGGCCGAGTTCGGCTACTACAAGCAAAACTCACATTTTCTTTAGGAAATATACATTCTACTTATTGTTATTATTCTGAGAGTAAGATTATCAACTCTAAATACTCATAGAACTTTAATTTTACAGACTTCAAATTCGGCCCTGCGCTTCAGACTCATCTGGCCGGGTGTGCTTTATATTTCCCTACTGTTCAGTCTTATGTTTTTCATAAAAATTAAGAATAAATAGCATAAAAATCCCATAGACTTATATTGAGAAGACACTGCTCACCTGAACTTTCGGTTAACAAATTACTTAACGATGCATAAACTAACAACCAAGGAACAGAGATATACTCAGACAGGCATAAAGTGTTCTATGCAGAGCGTACAAATTAGATTCGTTTACAATTTTTCTGACCTGACCTTAAAGATTTGTTTGTCACAGAAAATGGACAAAGGACAGGCATAAAGTGTTCTATGCAGAGCGTACAAATTAGATTCGTTTACAATTTTTCTGACCTGAACTTAAAGATTTGTTTGTCACAGAAAATGGACAAAGGAACGACTAATATGTAATCTGCAAAAATCCAATTGTCCCAGTAATTAATTAATTACAAAGAATAATTCAGTTTACGTTATTAATTTGGCTTGAAAGGCAAATTACTCATATTCTATTTAAATTTGTTATTATTGTTATTAGACATATGTAAGTATAAACTAAGAATTGTATAGTGTAGAAAAGGCAATTCAGCCAGTAGACCGGTTTCGTCCTTATTGGGGACTCATCATGTACTGGTCAGAATTTGCCGCGGACAGTACTCGAACCTGGACACGTCTGCTTCGGAATCTGGTGCTCTAAAAGCTGAGCCAGCCTGCCGCACACAAAACTGCACACAATTTTCAGTTATATACTAACTAAGGTAACTTGGTTATTCTAGTTTTCATTAGGTGGATCGCATATTAATTGTGCATGCGGTGATAATAATTATTATAATCAAGGTTGCGGTCTTGACATAAACACTTGACCCATTAATTACTTACATGTTTCAGTATAAAATAATAATTTTGCAGCTTAGAAAAGCCGATTCATCCAGTAGAACGGGTTCGTCCTTATTGGGAACTCATCATGTACTGGCCAGAATTTGCCGCGGACATGTCTCGAAACTGGGGAACTTCTGCTTCGGAGTCCGATGCTCTAATCACTGAGCCATCTTTCCGCACACTACACTGCACAAATATTTTAGTTATTTACTCACTACTGCAACATGGTTAGTCGATTTTTCCTATAGGTGGAGCTTATATGAAATCCATTTAGACCCAAAATTCCAACTAACCATCTCCAATCTGTCATTGCTGCACAGACTACACACTACATGGGGAAGTGGTATTGAAATGAAAATTTATATAATTAAACGAACTTTGTTTGCGCGGGTGGTGATAACAATTATTATAATCAAGGTTGCGGTCTTGATATAAACACTTGATCCATTATTTACTTACATATGTCAGTGTAAATTAAGAATTGTACAGTGTAGAAAAGGCAATTTATCCCGTAGACCGGTTTCGTCCTTATTGGGAACTCATCAAGTAATGGCCAGCATTTGCCGCGGACATATCTCGAAACTGGGGAACTTCTGCTTCGGAATCCGATGCTCTAATCACTCAGCCAGCCTTCCGCACACTACACTGCACACAAATTTAGTTATTTACTCACTAATGCAATATGGTTAGTCTATTTTTCCTTTAGGTGGATCTCATATGACATTCATATACACCCAAATTTCCAACTAACCATCCCCAATCTATCATTGCTAAACAGAAACCACACTACATGGTGAAGTGGTTTTGAAATGAACATTTATATAATTAAACGAACTTTGGTTGCGCGGGTGGTGATAACAATTATTATAATCAAGGTTGCGGTCTTCATATAAACACATGACCCATTAAATACTTATATATATCAGTATAAACTAAGAATTGTATAGTGTAGAAAAGCCAAGTCATCCAGAAGACCGGTATCGTCCTTATTGGGAACTCATCATGTACTGGCTAGAATTTGCCGTAGACATGAATCGAACCTGGATGCAACTGTTTCGGAATCTGGTTTTCTGACCACTGAGCCATCCTTTGGCACACTACACTGCACACATATTTTAGTTATTTACTCACTAATGCAACATGGTTAGTCTTTTTTCCTTTACGTGGAGCTCATATGACATGCATATAGACCCAAATTTCCAACTAACCATCCCCAATCTATCATTGCTGAACAGGCACTACACTACATGGGGAAGTGAAATTGAAATGAACATTTATATAATTAAACCAACATTGGTTGCGCGAGCGGTGATAATAGTTATTATAATCAAGGTTGCGGTCTTGATATAAACACCTGATCCATTAATTATTTACAAATGTCAGTATAAAGAAAGAATTGCATAGTGTAGAAAAGGCAATTCATCCAGTAGACTGGTTTCGTCCTTATTGGGAACTCATCATATACTGGCCAGAATTTGTCGCGGACACGACTCGAATCTGGACACAACTGCTTCGGAATCTGGTCCTCTAATCACTGAGCCATCCTGCCGCACACTGTACTGCACACAATTTTCAGTTATATACTAACTAATGTAACTTGGTTAGTCTGTTTTACTTTAGGTCGAGCTCATATGGCATCCATTTAAACACAAAGTTCCAAATAGCCATCCCCAATCTGTCATTACTGAACAGACACAACACTACATGGGGAAGTGAAATTGAAATGAACATTTATATAATTAAACGAACATTGGTTGCGCGGGCGGTGATAATAGTTATTATAATCAAGGTTGCGGTCTTGATATAAACACCTGATCCATTCATTATTTACAAATGTCAGTATAAACTAAGAATTGTATAGTGTAAAGAAGGCAATTCATCCAGTAGACCGGTTTCGTACTAATTGGGAACTCATCATATACCGGCCAGGATTTGCCGCGAACCGGACTCGAACTTGCGCACGTCTGCTTCAGAATCTGGTGCTCTAACCACTGAGCCATCCTGCCGCACACTACACTGCACACAATTTTCAGTTATATACTAACTAATGTAACTTGGTCAGATTTATTATTTATTCGAAATATTTGAAGTTCTCTATTACTAGAATGATCTCAATGGGTAAAGTTGGGTTGAAAGACGCAAAAAAGCTTTCATATCAATGAGTTATAAATCAAACGTGTAATCAGAAATTTGAATCCTTAATTGAAGCACATAAAAGTGGACAAGAGGAAGGATGAGCGTAAAATGATGGTATAACCGGAATCTGTATTAAGTTGGAATGTGAAAACAATAGCTGTAATGTGACACACAACTATGAGTCTGAAGTGCAATAAGAAAGGAACTACTGGAAAATTATCTGTTTTAGTCAAAATTCAGATTTAAAAAAATGCGGGATAAGTTGACTTTTCTACATTTTAAGATTCTATGAAAACAGCCTAGAGGACGAAATGCATTATATATAATATGCTATTTTGAATTCTTATCAACAATTTTGTGATTAAGTTTAAAATTTTGCTTATTATTTAAAAACGTAGGCATATACGCATATTGTTAATCGACTGTAGCAATTAAAAGAATATGAATTTCTTTATAATAGGAGGAAAACTGTTTCAATCAAATTATTTATTTGTTATTATTAGTGGTGCTTGCTGAAGGCAAAGCACACTATTACTATGCACCATATTTGTTATTATTCTTATTTTATTTCCGTACAAATTTTGGCGCATAACTTGTCCCGCAGTTTTTGTTACAGACCCACAAAAGTGTCATCAAATTGTGCGGAGAGATATGCTATGACTTATATAAGCGATCGGACGTACAACGTTCGCACAGTGTACGACAAATCGCCGCAAAAATCCCGTAGACAATGTATAGCGGCCAACTTCGACGGATCATAGCTCCGACAGAGAGAGAGTGTCGTAGAAACATGTTAATCGCCCCATTTGGAACAGCTTTCATGCTGTGCGAAAACATACTCCACATTGAGGTGTAATTTGTACCCCTGGGGCCCTAGCAATCACAATGATTACACTAGCAACAACCCTAACTCCCATACTAGCGACCATAAAAACCACTCCAAGTAACTAAACAACCTCATTGCAACACTCTAGGAATCACTCCGATTATCCTAGCAGCTAACATGGGTAGCAACTGAGGGCCGAGTTCGGCTACTACAAGCACAACTCACATTTTCTTTAGGAAATATACATTCTACTTATTGTTATAATTCTGAGAGTAAGATTATCAACTCTAAATACTCATAGAACTTTAATTTTACAGACTTCAAACTCGGCCCTGCGCTTCAGACTGATCTGGCCGGGTGTGCTTTATATTTTCCTACTGATCAGTCTTATGTTTTTCATAAAAATTAAGAATAAATAGCATAAAAATCCCATAGACTTATATTGAGAAGACACTGCTCACCTGAACATTCCGTTAACAAATTACTCAACGATGCATAAACTAACAACCAAGGAACAGAGATATACTCAGACAGGCATAAAGTGTTCTATGCAGAGCGTACAAATTAGATTCGTTTACAATTTTTCTGACCTGACCTTAAAGATTTGTTTGTCACAGAAAATGGACAAAGGACAGGCATAAAGTGTTCTATGCAGAGCGTACAAATTAGATTCGTTTACAATTTTTCTGACCTGAACTTAAAGATTTGTTTGTCACAGAAAATGGACAAAGGAACGACTAATATGTAATCTGCAAAAATCCAATTGTCCCAGTAATTAATTAATTACAAAGAATAATTGACCTTAGAGTTTTTTCAGTTTACGTTATTAATTTGGCTTGAAAGGCAAATTACTCATATTCTATTTAAATTTGTTATTATTGTTATTAGACATATGTAAGTATAAACTAAGAATTGTATAGTGTAGAAAAGGCAATTCGTCCAGTAGACCGGTTTCGTCCTTACTGGGAACTCATCATATACTGGCCAGAATTTGTCGCGGACACGACTCGAATCTGGACACAACTGCTTCGGAATCTGGTGCTCTAACCACTAAGCCATCCTGCCGCACACAACATTGCACACAATTTTCAGTGATATACTAGCTAATGTAACTTGCTTAGTCTATTCTTCTTCAGGTGGAGGTCATATGATATCCATTTAGACCCAAAGTTCCAAATAACCATCCCCAATCTGTCATTACTGAACAGACACAACACTACATGGGGAAGTGAAATTGAAATGAACATTTATATAATTAAACGAACATTGGTTGCGCGGGCGGTGATAATAGTTATTATAATCAAGGTTGCGGTCTTGATATAAACACCTGATCCATTAATTATTTACAAATGTCAGTATAAACTAAGAATTGTATAGTGTAAAGAAGGCAATTCATCCAGTAGACCGGTTTCGTACTAATTGGGAACTCATCATATACCGGCCAGGATTTGCCGCGGACCGGACTCGAACTTGCGCACGTCTGCTTCAGAATCTGGTGCTCTAACCACTGAGCCATCCTGCCGCACACTACACTGCACACAATTTTCAGTTATATACTAACTAATGTAACTTGGTCAGATTTATTATTTATTCGAAATATTTGAAGTTCTCTATTACTAGAATGATCTCAATGGGTAAGGATTGGGTTGAAAAGAAGACGCAAAAAAGCTTTCCATATCAATGAGGTTATAAATCAAACGATGCAATCCGAAATTTGAATCCTGCTAAGGTAGAAGCACATAAAGTGGACAAGAGGAAGGATGAGCGTAAAATGATGGTATAACCGGAATCTGTATTAAGTTGGAATGTGAAACAATAGCTGTAATGTGACACACAACTATGAGTCTGAAGTACAATAAGAAAGAAACTACTGGAAAATTATCTGTTTTAGTCAAAATCAGATTTTAAAAAATGCGGGATAAGTTGACTTTTCTACATTTTAAGATTCTATGAAAACAGTCTAGAGGACGGAATGCATTATATATCTTATGCTATTTTGAATTCTTATCAACAATTTTGTGATTAAGTTTAAAATTTTGCTTATTATTTAAAAACGTAGGCACATACGCATACTGTTAATCGACTGCAGCAATTAAATGAATATGAATTTCTTCATAATAGAAGGAAAACTGTTTCAATCAAATTATATATTTGTTATTATTAGTGGTGATTGCTGAAGGCAAAGCACACTATGCACCATATTTGTTTTAATTCTTATTTTTCGTCCGTACAAATTTTGGCGCATAACTTGTCCCGCAGTTTTTGTTACAGACCCACAAAAGAGTCATCAAATTGTGCGGAGAGATATGCTATGACTTATATAAGCGATCGGACGTACAACGTTCGCGCAGTGAACGACAAATCGCCCCAAAAATCCCGTAGACAATGTATAGCGGCCAACTTCGACGGATCATAGCTCCGAGAGAGAGTGTCATAGAAACATGTTAATCGCCCCATTCGGAGCAGCTTTCATGCTGTGCGAAAACATACTCCACAGTGAGGTGTAATTTGTACCCCTGCGGCCCTAGCAATCACAATGATTACCCTAGCAACAACCCTATCTCCCATACTAGGGACCCTAAAAACCACTCCAAGTAACTAATCAACCTCATTGCAACACTCTAGGAATCACTCCGATTATCCTAGCAGCTACCCTGGGTAGCAACTGAGGGCCGAGTTCGGCTACTGCAAGCACCACTCACATAAGTATACATTCTACTTATTGTTATTATTCTGAGAGTAAGATTATCAACTCTAAATACTCATAGAACTTTAATTTTACAGACTTCAAACTCGGCCCTGCGCTTCAGACTGATCTGGCCGGGTGTGCTTTATATTTTCCTACTGATCAGTCTTATGTTTTTCATAAAAAATTAAGAATAAATAGCATAAAAATCCCATAGACTTATATTGAGAAGACACTGCTCACCTGAACATTCCGTTAACAAATTACTCAACGATGCATAAACTAACAATCAAGGAACAGAGATATACTCAGAGAGGCATAAAGTGTTCTATGCAGAGCGTACAAATTAGATTCGTTTACAATTTTTCTGACCTGACCTTAAAGATTTGCTTGTCACAGAAAATGGACAAAGGAATGACTAATATGTAAACTGTAAAAATCCAATTGTCCTAGTAATTAATTTTTTTCAGTTTACGTTATTAATTTGGCTTGAGAGCCAAATTATTCATATTCTATTTAAATTTATTATTATTGTTATTAGTCATATGTCATTTTAAACAAAGAATTGCATAGTGTAGAAAATGCAATTCATCCAGTAGACCGGTTTCGTCCTTATTGGGAACTCCTCAAATACTGGCCAGAATTTGCCGCGGGCAGGAATCGAACCTGGGCACGTCTCCTTTGGAATCTGGTCCTCTAATCACTAAGCCATCCTGCTGCACATTATACTGCACACAATTTTCAGTTATATACTAACTAATGTAACTTGGTTAGTCTGTTTTACTTTAGGTGGAGCTCATTTAGCATCCATTTAAACCCAAAGTTCCAAATAGCCATCCCCAATCTGTCATTACTGAACGGACACCACACTACATGGGGAATTGGGATTGAAATAAACATTTATATAATTAAACGAACATTGGTTGCGCGGGTGGTGATAACAATTATTATAATCAAGGTTGCGGTCTTGATATAAACACCTGATCCATTAATTATTTATATATGTCAGTATAAACAAAGAATTGCATAGTGAAGAAAAGGCAATTCGTCCAGTAGATCGGTTTCGTCCTTACTGACAACTCTTCAAATACTGGCCAAAATTTGTCGCGGAATCGACTCGAATCTGGACACAGCTGCTTCGGAATCTGGTGCTCTAACCACTAAACTATCATGCCCCACACAACATTGCAGACAATTTTCAGTGATATACTAGCTAATGTAACTTGCTTAGTCTATTCTTCTTCAGATGGAGGTCATATGATATCCATTTAGACCCAAAGTTCCAACTAACCATCCCCAATCTGTAATTACTGAACAGACACAACACTACATGGGGAAGTGAAATTGAAATGAACATTTATATAATTAAACGAACATTGGTTGCGCGGGCGGTGATAAAAGTTATTATAATCAAGGTTGCGGTCTTGATATAAACACCTGATCCATTAATTATTTACATATGTCAGTATAAACAAAGAATTGCATAGTGAAGAAAAGGCAATTCGTCCAGTAGATTGGTTTCGTACTAATTGGGAACTCATCATATACCGGCCAGGATTTGCCGCGGACAGGACTCGAACTTGCGCACGTCTGCTTCAGAATCTGGTGCTCTAACCACTGAGCCATCCTGCACACAATTTTCAGTTATATACTAACTAATGTAACTTGGTCAGATTTATTATTTATTCGAAATATTTGAAGTTCTCTATAACTAGAATGATCTCAATGGGTAAAGTTGGGTTGGAAGACGCAAAAAAGCTTTCAAATCAATGAGTTATAAAATCAAACGTGAAATCAGAAAATTGAATCCTTAATTGAAGCACATAAAAGTGGAAAAGAGGAAGGATGAGCGTAAAATGATGGCATAACCGGAATCTGTATTAAGTTGGAATGTGAAAACAATAGCTGTAATGTAACACACAACTATGAGTCTGAAGTACAATAAGAAAGGAACTACTGGGAAATTATCTGTTTTAGTCAAAATTCAGATTTAAAAAAATGCGGGATGAGTTGACTTTTCTACATTTTAAGATTCTATGAAAACAGCCTAGAGGACGGAATGCATTATATATCATATGCTATTTTGAATTCTTATCAACAATTTTGTGATTAAGTTTAAAATATTGCTTATTATTTAAAAAAAAGTAGGCACATACGCATATTGATAATCGACTGTAGCAATTAAAAGAATATGAATTACTTTACAATAGGAGGAAAACTGTTTCAATCAAATTATTTATTTGTTATTATTAGTGGTGCTTGCTGAAGGCAAAGCACACTATTACTATGCACCATATTTGTTATAATTCTTATTTTTCTTCCGTACAAATTTTGGCGCATAATTTGTCCCGCAGTTTTGTTACAGACCCACAAAAGAGTCATCAAATTGTGCGGAGAGATATGCTATGACTTATATAAGCGATCGGACGTACAACGTTCGCACAGTGAACGACAAATCGCCCCAAAAATCCCGTAGACAATGTATAGCGGCCAACTTCGACGGAACATAGCTCTGAGAGAGAGTGTCGTAGAAACATGTTAATCGCCCCATTTGGAGCAGCTTTCATGCTGTGCGAAAACATACTCCACAGTGACGTGTAATTTGTACCCCTGGGGCCCTAGCAATCACAATGATTACCCTAGCAACAACCCTAACTCCCACACTAGGGACCCTAAAAACCATTCCAAGTAACTAAACAACCTGATTGCAACACTCTAGGAATCACTCCGATTATCCTAGGAGCTACCCTGGGTAGCAACTGAGGGCCGAGTTCGGCTACTGCAAGCACCACTCACATTTTCTTTGGGAAATATACATTCTACTTATTGTTATTATTCTGAGAGTAAGATTATCAACTCTAAATACTCATAGAACTTTAATTTTACAGACTTCAAACTCGGCCCTGTGCTTCAGACTGATCTGGCCGGGTGTGCTTTATATTTTCCTACTGATCAGTCTTATGCTTTTCATAAAAATTAAGAATAAATAGCATAAAAATCCCATAGACTCATATTGAGAAGACACTGCTCACCTGAGCATTACGTTAACAAATAACTCAACGATGCATAAACTAACAACCAAGGAACAGAGATATACTCAGACAGGCATAAAGTGTTCTATGCAGAGCGTACAAATTAGATTCGTTTACAATTTTTCTGACCTGACCTTAAAGATTTGTTTGTCACAGAAAATGGACAAAGGAATGACTAATATGTAAACTGTAAAAATCCAATAGTCCTAGTAATTAATTAATTACAAAGAAGAATTGACCTTAGAGTTTTTTCAGTTTACGTTATTAATTTGGCTTGGGAGCCAAATTACTCATATTCTATTTAAATTTATTATTATTGTTATTAGTCATATGTCAGTTTAAACAAAGAATTGCATAGTGTAGAAAAGGCAATTCATCTAGTAGACCGGTTTCGTCCTTATTGAGAACTCCTCAAATACTGGCGAGAATTTGCCGCGGGCAGGAATCGAACCTGGGCACGTCTGCTTCGGAATCTGGTCCTCTAATCACTGAGCCATCCTGCCGCACATTATACTGCACACAATTTTCAGTTATATACTAACTAATGTAACTTGGTCAGTCTATTTTACTTTAGGTGGAGCTCATATGGCATCCATTTAAACCCAAAGTTCCAAATAGCCATCACCAATCTGTCATTACTGAACGGACACCACACTACATGGGGAATTGGGATTGAAATGAACATTTATAAAATAAACGAACATTGGTTGCGCGGGTGGTGATAACAATTATTATAATCAAGTTTGCGGTCTTGATATAAACACCTGATCCATTAATTATTTACATATGTCAGTATAAACAAAGAATTGCATAGTGAAGAAAAGGCAATTCGTCCAGTAGATCGGTTTCGTCCTTACTGGGAACTCATCAAATACTGGCCAGAATTTGTCGCGTACAAGACTCGAATCTGGACACAACTGCTTCGGAATCTGGTGCTCTAACTACTAAACTATCATGCCCCACACAATATTGCACACAATTTTCAGTGATATAGTAGCTAATGTAACTTGCTTAGTCTATTCTTCTTCAGATGGAGGTCATATGATATCCATGTAGACGCAAAGTTCAAATTAACCATCCCCAATTTGTCATTACTGAACAGACACAACACTACATGGGGAAGTGAAATTGAAATGAACATTTATATAATTAAACGAACATTGGTTGCGCGGGCGGTGATAATAGTTATTATAATCAAGGTTGCGGTCTTGATATAAACACCTGATCCATTAATTATTAACAAATGTCAGTATAAACTAAGAATTGTATAGTGCAAAGAAGGCAATTCATCCAGTAGACCGGTTTCGTACTAATTGGAAACTCATCATATACCGGCCAGGATTTGCCGCGGACAGGACTCGAACTTGCGCACGTCTGCTTCCGTATCTGGTGCTCTAACCACTGAGCCATCCTGCACACAATTTTCAGTTATATACTAACTAATGTAACTTGGTCAGATTTATTATTTTTTCGAAGTATTTGAAGTTCTCTATTACTAGAATGATCTCAATGGGTAAAGTTGTGTTGGAAAACGCAAAAAAGCTTTCAAACCAATGAGTTATAAACTCAAACGTGTATTCAGAAAATTGAATCCTTAATTGAAGCACATAAAACTGGACAAGAATAAGGATGAGCGTAAAATGATGGTATAACCGGAATCTGTATTAAGTTGGAATGTGAAAACAATAGCTGTAATGTGACACACAACTATGAATCTGAAGTACAATAAGAAAGAAACTACTGGGAAATTATCTGTTTTAGTCAAAATTCAGATTTAAAAAAATGCGGGATGAGTTGACTTTTCTACATTTTAAGATTCTGTGAAAACAGTCTAGAGGACGGAATGCATTATATATCCTATGCTATTTTGAATTCTTATCAACAATATTGTGATTAAGTTTAAAATTTTGCTTATTATTTAAAAACGTAGGCACATGCGCATCCTGTTAATCGACTGTAGCAATTAAATGAATATGAATTTCTTTATAATAGAAGGAAAACTGTTTCAATCAAATTATTTATTAGTTATTATTAGTGGTGCTTGCTGAAGGCAAAGCACACTATTACTATGCACCATATTTGTTATAATTCTTATTTTTCTTCCGTACAAATTTTGGCGCATAACTTGTCCCGCAGTTTTTGTTACAGACCCACAAAAGAGTCATCAAATTGTGCGGAGAGATATGCTATGACCTATAAAAGCGATCGGACGTACAACGTTCGCACAGTGAACGACAAATCGCCCGAAAAATCCCGTAGACAATGTATAGCGGCCAAATTCGACGGATCATAGCTCCGAGAGAGAGTGTCGTAGAAACATGTTAATCGCCCCATTTGGAGTAGCTTACATGCTGTACGAAAACATACTCCACAGTGACGTGCAATTTGTACCCCTGGGGCCCTAGCAATCACAATGATTACCCTAGCGACAACCCTAACTCCCATACCAGGGACCCTAAAAACCACTCCAATTAACTAAACAACCTCATTGCAACACTCTAGGAATCACTCCGATTATCCGAGCAGCTACCCTGAGTAGCAACTGAGGGCCGAGTTCGGCTACTGCAAGCACCACTCACATTTTCTTTAGGAAATATACATTCTACTTATTGTTATTCCAAGATTCTAAAGAAAAATAAATATAATAAAGCAATAACGATTTAATGTCTAATGGTTATCCCAGACAATTAATTGAATCAAGTATTAAATGAGAATTAAACAGAAGCAGACGTATTAAGGGCCAGAAAAGAAAATAGTCTACTGAAACAGTTATTTAAGGGGATGCAGTTTCGAATGCCAAAGAAAATTGAAGCAGCAATAACACGCACATTTATCGCAGCTATCCCAGACAATTAATTGAATCAATTATTAAAAGGGAAGTTAACCAGAAACAGACGTACTATGGGCCAGAAAAGAAAAAACCGTCTACCTAAACATCCCATTTAAGGGGGATGCAGTTTCCCGAATGGCACAAAAGAAAGTTGAAGCAGCATTGACACGCACATTTAATGCAGCCAAACTGCGAGTGTTATTTAGGGTAACACACTTGCCTTTACCAGCAATCAAAGAGAAACAGCTGTTAATGTCGATATCAAATATTATTTATCAATATACATGCGCAAGTTTTCGATCAACTTACGTAGGCCGATCGACCAGACGGTTAATTACTCGAATGAGGGAACATTGCTACTTGAACGCCTGTTTTAAATCAAATGGTGAATACACGTCTGCTATTGCGCAACACATCATCGAAACAACGCACGAATGTTCTCCAGACGTAGCATTCAAAGTAATTACTAAATGCAAAAACAAAAGGGAGCTAGCCACATACGAAGCCTTATGGATAAACAAATTGCAGCCGGATTTATGTAAGCAGAAGAAGCACGTACAAGCATTGAGCTTGAACTGGATGTGACGCACGCAATTTGATTGGTTTCTATTTTTCACACTCGCTTTGTTCACATATTTCTATCTTGTTTTGCTTTCCAATTTATATATAAAGATATGTTCATGAGTAGATATTTGAGAAGACCATGAGAAAGAAAATTTTCTTATATCTGATAAAATTTCTTTTTGTTTTTGCACATAAGAAGGGTACAATGAATTTTATTAAAGCTCGCATTTCAAAAGAATATATATATATATATATATATATATATATATATATATATATATATATATATATATATATTAGAACAAAACAACGTACTCATGGAATAACATTTATTAATAAATCTTATTTATACCAGTATCTACAGCCATTGTTCTGGATTCGTTAGTATATTCGTTCATCCAATCCAACTGTACATTTGTCGTAACCAATCTCCTCTTCGTTATGTTAGCCTTTGTTTTTCGCAATTTAGACCACTTTTTGCGCAATTTAGACCACTCCTTTTGCGTAACGTCATTTGGTGTGTCATCGCTTTCATTGTAATTGCGTCCGTAATTGATGTATGTGTCGTATTTTGCGAAGCGTTGGCTATTTTTAAAGGCATATCAGTTATGTTTTTGTTCCAGTCAAATTTAATTTCTTTTTGAATTATTTTCTGCACTTTTAAGCAGGGCTTCAGCTTATTAATTGCAACAGCTTCAAAAGTCAGAAGCATTTTTTTCTGTTTGTGCCTTGTTGAGAACTAAAATATTGTTACTACTAACAGCATGACCTGTGAGTAGTACATTTTCGCAAATTGTTGATTTCTATGCAAGAGCTGCACCCCTCTTCAATAGTTTTTGAGGGAGATGCTGATATATGCTAGTTTCAAGCCTCCTTTTTGATCTGCCTTTGTAACGACAAATCCAAATTTAAACGCGAAAAGGTACACCGCGACACTACTTTAAAATTAGAAATTCTATAACAAGGATTCTAAACCGAATTATTTGGAAGGTTGAAGCTAAACAAGAAATCGGCATAGTGCACCAAAATGCTTTTACTTCAAAATGCAGAGCCCGTAGTTTCAACGCAACCGATATAATATGGGCTGCCCAAGGTTTATAGAATGACCAGCAATGAGAGACTTCCGCCTTTCACACCCATTTTACCTATGGTTAATTCTCCATAGCAGGGGGCAGCCAGAAAATTATGCCGAATTTTAAAACCTATCATGAAAGGAAGAATGGAGCACATTGTACAGGAAAGCTTTCAATTTGTGGAAAAGATCGCGACTTCAATTTAAAAGAGAGGAAAATTTTGCCCCTCGATATAAAGTGCCTCTTTACTAGCATTTCAAATTATATGAACTTATAAATATCCTATATGAATATCTACGATCATCAGGAGCGAAAACACTGACAGAAGTGGACGAAATAGGAGAACTACTTTTATTATGTACATCCAACATCAAATTCGTACTCCAAGGAGTCTGTTACAAACAAATTGACGGCAGAGGTATGGGTGGTCTTCTTGGAGTAGTATTGGCAGACATATACATGCATCATTTATCAATGGAGCCCATTCTTATGTACGCTACGTTGACGATACTTTCATAGGCGTTGAAAAGGATGAAGATTCAAACGCACTGCTACATCATATAAACAAGGTAGATCCAACAATAAATTACTAGTATCCTGGCAAGACCAAACACACCCCTCCTGCCCAGACTCAATAAACATTCTATCGGATTGGCAATACACTGAAGAAAAAATATCTGCACCTACGGACACACACACACACACATATATATATATATATATATATATATATAATAAGTTTTCAATTGCAAATCGTAAGACCGACTATATTTCTATTTAGAAATGGTTATTAGTTAATTTAATTGCCGGAGCATATGATTTTGAGATATATACATATACATACCTATTTTTTATTGGATAAACATATATATAGAATTGGGCCTAAAGTTCAACCTCGCTATAGTTAATAGGTCATTATAAGTAGATGACGTGCAATTGCTGTAAATCGAGCGAAACTGGACAGGTGCTCATTGCAGGTGACGCCGACCTAGTGGAGAAATTTTGTTTTTGATTCTTCTGAAATGACTAGTCTACGCAAACAAAAATATATATATATATATATATATATATATATATATATATATAGCGAGAGAGAGAGAGAGTCAAATGCTGCCATTTTACTTATATATTTATATAAATACATAAATAAATAAATATATATATATATATATATATATTTTCGTATATAGGTCGATGTGTTTTCTTCCAATACTACCGTAATTATAGCTGAACACTTTTAGTTGGCTACATCTTGTTAGAGCAAATCGTCATTTAAACAAGTACTGCCGTGAAATTGATATCTGCAACAAATTTAATTTTTGAAAGGAACTTTCTGTTGTAAAGAATCTAGTTTAATAAATAAAATTATGTAAATTTGCGCCGTGCCGCAATTAACTCATCAAAATGATAATTATTTTCCCGACTAATCCAAAAATAAACTGTTTCCATTGCTCCATCATCCTACAAGCAAAAAGGGAAACTTAATTTTCGTTATTGTTCATGACGATGAAATAAACTAAATATATTTGCAATCGAGGTAAATTTGCACAAAATCATAAACATGCCAATTATTGTAAAATTAATTGGTTAGCATTAATTAAATGGAGATATATTTATTTAATTGTCCATGGCAAAACTTTTGTATAGTAATACATAAAATTAGTTATTAATGACGAATTTTCTCAGTATTTCAATCAGCCTATGTCTATTATAATCGTAGGAATTATCAGTTGGCCCAATTAACAATTCATAAATTAAAACATTAATTTGAATAAGATTAAGTTGGAATTAGTAATCAACACTTTAACAATATACTGCTATAATACTAGCAGTATCGATATTTTCAAATCAATATATGATTTTCTATGGATCCAATTAAATCCCCATTTTAATAATAAAATCAAGAAGCAGGCAAACAAAGAAAAGAAAAAGAAGGAAATATAGATAGCCTATTAGTCGAATACAACTCTGTATTACGCACGAAAAAGAACAAGTAGATATAAAATTTATCAAAAATCTATTTGACACTTTATTAATAAACCTTACGAGTGTAGTTAACCGATATGAGATCGCATCCCGCGTTTAGTACACTTCAATAAACGATGCCTTTACCAAGCGTTTTACCATTTCAGTGGGCCGTGTCTGTTGCAATAGAACTATTGCATTGTCTACGTTTTCTTATGGAAAACTGATCCGGAAAATGTATGGCCTAAGTTCTATATTTGAGCAACACACTGCGAAAACATGGTATATCAATTTCTTCGTTGTCAATTTCTAGTTGAACAATGGGATGATATTTATTGGATTTATAAAACATTTCGTCCTACCCCGTCCAAAAATACATCATCTTAAAGTTACGCTTATAATGATTTACTTAACACAAACATGCAAGCATACAAGTCATCAATGATCAGAGTCCAAGTCGAACTCATCGATGTCCAAACTTTTTCTAAATATTTGAAAATTGATGATGAATTTAATCTTTTAAAAGCAAAAATAACGCAATATTTGTATCCGTATTTCACTTTAAGACATTCGCCAGGAAATAATAACACAAAAACTTCATAGTTTCTTTAAACGAACATCGGTTAATACTGACGCAACATCGAATGGACAAATACACATATTCTTCACGTTTAATTGGACCACTTTTCAACAAATTCCAACTAAGTGTGTATTAGGTGCTGCGGAACTAGTAACAAATAAGTACATATATGACCAGAAAGATACACCAAATTCAGCACTATCGAGACGTATAATCTTGTTCCATTCGTTTCATTCTTACTGGCAACTCATTGGAAAGAAGCCGGTATTACACCCTTTTCCCCCCGTATATTTTGGTAAGGAATATCTGAAAATATGACGGCAAAATCTCCTATACAAAAGAGAATACCTGCAGTAGTGAAGCTAACTTAATATAAAGTCTTCGACAATGCGACTTTAAAGCCAACTTATTTTATATATTATATAAACCAAGCGTGTAAATAATACCAACATTATGGATATTGTGTCGGTACCCGATACCAACACTATGATTGCCGAGTTGGCACTTGGGTTTACTAGAGAAAAAAGGTGTTACGAAAGCGTTTTAATTCTCAATGTTGATGAACCTTTGCATACATTGAAATCTATTTTGTTGAAACCATGCACGAACTTGGTAAACGTAGTTTTTGTATCCGGTACCGACTCAGTAGCCATTGTGTTGGTATCGTTTACAAGCTTGGTATATATATATATATATATATATATATATATATATATATATATATATATAGAGAGAGAGAGATATTTATATATATGTAGTAAGTTGGCTTTGAAGTCGCATTGCCGAAGACTTTATGTGAAGTTAGCTCCACTAATTTAGGTTTACACATACTAATAGGAGATTTTACCATCCTATTTTCCCACATGCCTAACCCAAACATATAGTGGTTAAAGGGCGTTATACCGGCTCCTACTGATGAGTTGCCAGTAAGCACGAAATGAAATTGCATGCGATTATATTTTCCGTTCATGCTCTCTTTTCTTTATCCTTCTGGTCACAACTGAACTAATTTGTTACTAGGTTCGCAACACCTAATACATACTTGCACATATGTTAGTTCTCCGAAACAAACAGTATTTAACTGTTATATATTGAATTGAATGATGTCATTCTAACCGCGAAATGTGATAACTGATATCGATCAAGGCCAGAGTGTATGGATTTACTGGAGTAACAGGTGTTCAGAAATTGTTGTAATTCTCAATTTCGGTGAATTATAGCATACATTGATATCCATCATATTAGTACTATGTACCTTTTAGGTACTATAATGTTGGTATCGGTTACTGACTCGTTAGCAATAGTGTTAGTATCCTTTTCAGTCTCGGTATAAATGTATTATATAGAGTGAGTTAGCGTTGAAGTCATATTGTCAAGACCTTATATGATGTTAGTTTCACTACTGCAGGTTTACACATTCGTCTAGGAGTTTGGAACGTCCTATTATCCTACATTCCTCACCCAAATATACAGTGATTAAATGGCGTAATACCGGCTCCTACTGGTGAGTCGCCTGTAAGCACGAAACGAATGTGCATAGGATTATATTTTCCGATCATGCCGTCTTTGGTTTATCCTTCTGGTCACAAATGAACTAATTTGTTACTAGATGCGCAACATCTAATACAAAATTGCATATATATTATATTTCTTCAACGATAACATCTAGATTCAAACAAATCGATAAAATTGTGCTCGGAGGATTGCACACTCGCCGGTTTCACCAGATTAGACTTCTATTGGACCAATTAATGTATTGCCGTATGTTTGAATTGCCCGACGCGTGCCAATGTAATTCTATGTGTGTGCATATATGGTAAAACGTACAATCTGTGTGTCGGTGTTCCAAATACCTCAGTTTTTAGTGTTTGAAATGTCGCATCCATCCGTATGGTATTTAAATGACTTTCTCGTGTTTTTCCGTTGCATCGCACTTGGTACCAGTTTTAACTTGTGGACCAGATAAAAAGAAACGCTCTCATCACGTTTCATGACGACCTGGTCAGAAACGTTTTTCGGTGAATGTAGAACACAAACCCTGTCTTGGCCACTTCTCGTAGAACAGCCATGTGCGTGTTACCCAACAAGAATTTCGTTGATGGTAACGAATTTCGATATTAATGCACATGTCGATATACTTCATTTTTAGCCATTGTCGGATGTCATAATTATTCGCGTTTAAATCAGATAACTGGTTCTTTAAAGAATCAAACTCTCCTTCAATTAATATATGATGTACTTTGTCATGTCTGAAAAAGTATTTTCCATAAACGAGAAACTCACACTACAACGAAGACAGTTTCGTCTTTAATGACTTAATAAAAAAACATGCTTGTAAAACATATTCATTGTGTGGTTGCGCAGTGAAAGCTACAAATGTTGAATCAGTTTTCGCAAAGGTCCGATTTATCCCCATTTTGTTATTTAGTAAATACTTTAGCCTTTCGATAGCTCTATGTTCAGTTTTCAAAATCACGAGGTGCGAAATGTTTGAAGAAAACCAGACATCCCTCATGTTATGCGAGAACGAAAATAGTCTACTGCAATCTGCATATCAAGGTTTAGGCAATTTGAATATAAAATGGGGGCTATTATTTTTATGGACCATTAAATTTGGTGTAGCACTTACATATACTAACATGCCTTTTTCATCGTGTGCAAAATTGCGACAAACCAATGAAGTTTTTTCATGTCTAATTAAGCTTGAGTGTGGTAATATGCTTTCCAATTTGGAGACCATCGACCTAAACCGACGTAGTTCAGAAATGTGCAAATAAAAATAAATTGCTCATGCGCAGGCATTAACGTGGGGCTTTACAAGCCCCAAGCAAAACTGTTTTTAAGGTATCTGAATTAAAATATATCGTCTGTGTACTTTTTATGTGGACAGATTTGTGTACTATTTAAGCATAATTAATTCTTTCGTTGGTATGAGTTTTTTTCAATTGATACCGATAGATAATTGTTGTGTTTCAATAATTGTCTGAAAACCCTATGAAGCATAAATTATTGATTTTTAATTGTCCAACTAAAATTTACAGATATTTTAAGTGCTTCTAAGTTTGAGTTTCTAACAACACTTTCACATAGGCGCTGTATAAAAAATCACAAAACTGCTACAAAAGGCAACTTAATTATTAAAAAATACACGACAGAATATGTTATTTATTGTTAAAGCGTGATAAAATGTGATAAGTTTATTAAAATTCTTCAACGAAACGTGTTCGACAACATTTCTGATTTTGAATAATTATTAATAATTTTATGTTAAATAATATTCAGACGGTGTTTTGTTTATTAAATCCCTCGTGAAAATAACAAATGCTCGAGTCCAATGAATACAATAGCAAGCAATGCAAGGTGAAATCACGTATATATTAATTTATACACTTGAAAATTAAAAAAAAACACAGGGTTCCGATTATCGGAGAATAATTGAAAAGCATCAATTCCACAGTTAACATGTTTTGTCTTCTTTGGGCATACTTAAGTATAATTATACGAGCATTAGTTGCGCAGTCGTTAATAACAATTATTATAATGAAGGCTGCGATCTAGATAAAAGCACGTGACCCATTACTTTCATACATATGCCAGTATATATTAAGAATTGTATAGTGTAGAAAAGGCACTTCATCCAGCAGACCGGTTTTGTCCTATTGGGATCTCATCATTCACTAGGCCTGTCCGCGGCAAATTCTGGCCAGTACATGATAAGTTCCCAATACGGACGAAACCGGTCTGTTGGATGAATTTCATTTTCTACACCACCAAGTTCTTAGTTTATACTGATATATGTTAGTAATTAATAAGCCAGGTGCTTATACCCAGATCGCAACCTTGATTATAATAATACCTGAGTATAAGCCAGAAAGTCTGTGACAAGTATCGACGCCTTGCGGAAATAGTTTTATGCCATAAAAATCAATAACAAGAGTTATTTGCGCAGGTGGTACGCTGTCTGTCAAATAATGAAACTTTTGCGTCATCAACTTAGAACTGAAGAAAAAAATCTAGCAAAAAAAAAGATGTTACATAACTGAAAGTTGTATGCAGTTTACATCAGGAGTTGCTTGGTGGATAGCAATGTAGGCTCTGACCAAAATTTATCAAGTTTCGAGTCCTAATCGCGGCTAATTCTGAGCAGTATCAAAATGTTTCCGATAAGGACGAAACCGGTCAACTGGCTTTCCTACATAATGCAATAATTATAATCACATTCGTACGATAAAACATCAAATATATATATATATATATATATATATATATATATATATATATATATATATATTACCCAAGAGCATGGTTTCTGTATTGTAATGACAGATCAGCGTTGATTAGCTCGGACTTCAATTATTAAGGGATTAGAAATTGGTTGACCTGAAGGAAAGGATAACCAGAAGTTTAAGTTGGTAAATGGATTAAAATTCAGCTCTTAAGCGGCACGTGTTACGCAGTGGCTCGTCTTTCCGACTCTGAAGAAAATATATTCCAGATCCCATTCCGACCTTATCAAATTCAGGACGGAAACTCAATAGTTCCCAATAAGTTCACGTACAGCAAACCTGATTAATAAACCTTTGCTACCTTATAAAATACTTAGTTTATACTGAAACCACGCATATATATATATATATATATATATATATATATATATATATATATATATTGATAGTTTCTAATTTCACCATTTTTAAAATGTAAGAACAAAACAACGTACTCCATGGAATAACATTTATTAATAAATCTTATTTCTACTAGTATCTACAGCCATTGTTCTGGATTCGTTAGTATATTCGTTCATCCAATCTCACTGTACATTTGTTGTAACCAATCTCCTCTTCGTTATTCTAGCCTTTGTTTTGTGCAATTTAGGACGCAATTACAATGAAAGCGATGACACACCAAATGACGTTACGCAAAAGGAGTGGTCTAAATTGCACAAAAGTAGTGGTCTAAATTGCACAAAACAAAGGCTAGAATAACGAAGAGGAGATTGGTTACAACAAATGTACAGTGAGATTGGATGAACGAATATACTAACGAATCCAGAACAATGGCTGTAGATACTGGTAGAAATAAGATTTATTAATAAATGTTATTCCATGAGTATGTTATTTTGAAAGAGTTATATATATATATATATATATATATATATATATAGAGAGAGAGAGAGAGAGAGATATATATATATATATAGTGAGTTGGCTTTGAAGTCGCATTGCCGAAGACTTTATGTGAAGTTAGCTCCACTAATTTAGGTTTACACATACTAATAGGAGATTTTACCATCCTATTTTCCCACATGCCTAACCCAAACATATAGTGGTTAAAGGGCGTTATACCGGCTCCTACTGATGAGTTGCCAGTAAGCACGAAATGAAATTGCATGCGATTATATTTTCCGTTCATGCTCTCTTTTCTTTATCCTTCTGGTCACAACTGAACTAATTTGTTACTAGGTTCGCAACACCTAATACATACTTGCACATATGTTAGTTCTCCGAAACAAACAGTATTTAACTGTTATATATTGAATTGAATGATGTCATTCTAACCGCGAAATGTGATAACTGATATCGATCAAGGCCAGAGTGTATGGATTTACTGGAGTAACAGGTGTTCAGAAATTGTTGTAATTCTCAATTTCGGTGAATTATAGCATACATTGATATCCATCATATTAGTACTATGTACCTTTTAGGTACTATAATGTTGGTATCGGTTACTGACTCGTTAGCAATAGTGTTAGTATCCTTTTCAGTCTCGGTATAAATGTATTATATAGAGTGAGTTAGCGTTGAAGTCATATTGTCAAGACCTTATATGATGTTAGTTTCACTACTGCAGGTTTACACATTCGTCTAGGAGTTTGGAACGTCCTATTATCCTACATTCCTCACCCAAATATACAGTGATTAAATGGCGTAATACCGGCTCCTACTGGTGAGTCGCCTGTAAGCACGAAACGAATGTGCATAGGATTATATTTTCCGATCATGCCGTCTTTGGTTTATCCTTCTGGTCACAAATGAACTAATTTTTTACAAGATGAGCAACATCAAATACAAAATTGCATATATATTATATTTCTTCAACGATAACATCTAGATTCAAACAAATCGATAAAATTGTGCTCGGAGGATTGCACACTCGCCGGTTTCACCAGATTAGACTTCTATTGGACCAATTAATGTATTGCCGTATGTTTGAATTGCCCGACGCGTGCCAATGTAATTCTATGTGTGTGCATATATGGTAAAACGTACAATCTGTGTGTCGGTGTTCCAAATACCTCAGTTTTTAGTGTTTGAAATGTCGCATCCATCCGTATGGTATTTAAATGACTTTCTCGTGTTTTTCCGTTGCATCGCACTTGGTACCAGTTTTAACTTGTGGACCAGATAAAAAGAAACGCTCTCATCACGTTTCATGACGACCTGGTCAGAAACGTTTTTCGGTGAATGTAGAACACAAACCCTGTCTTGGCCACTTCTCGTAGAACAGCCATGTGCGTGTTACCCAACAAGAATTTCGTTGATGGTAACGAATTTCGATATTAATGCACATGTCGATATACTTCATTTTTAGCCATTGTCGGATGTCATAATTATTCGCGTTTAAATCAGATAACTGGTTCTTTAAAGAATCAAACTCTCCTTCAATTAATATATGATGTACTTTGTCATGTCTGAAAAAGTATTTTCCATAAACGAGAAACTCACACTACAACGAAGACAGTTTCGTCTTTAATGACTTAATAAAAAAACATGCTTGTAAAACATATTCATTGTGTGGTTGCGCAGTGAAAGCTACAAATGTTGAATCAGTTTTCGCAAAGGTCCGATTTATCCCCATTTTGTTATTTAGTAAATACTTTAGCCTTTCGATAGCTCTATGTTCAGTTTTCAAAATCACGAGGTGCGAAATGTTTGAAGAAAACCAGACATCCCTCATGTTATGCGAGAACGAAAATAGTCTACTGCAATCTGCATATCAAGGTTTAGGCAATTTGAATATAAAATGGGGGCTATTATTTTTATGGACCATTAAATTTGGTGTAGCACTTACATATACTAACATGCCTTTTTCATCGTGTGCAAAATTGCGACAAACCAATGAAGTTTTTTCATGTCTAATTAAGCTTGAGTGTGGTAATATGCTTTCCAATTTGGAGACCATCGACCTAAACCGACGTAGTTCAGAAATGTGCAAATAAAAATAAATTGCTCATGCGCAGGCATTAACGTGGGGCTTTACAAGCCCCAAGCAAAACTGTTTTTAAGGTATCTGAATTAAAATATATCGTCTGTGTACTTTTTATGTGGACAGATTTGTGTACTATTTAAGCATAATTAATTCTTTCGTTGGTATGAGTTTTTTTCAATTGATACCGATAGATAATTGTTGTGTTTCAATAATTGTCTGAAAACCCTATGAAGCATAAATTATTGATTTTTAATTGTCCAACTAAAATTTACAGATATTTTAAGTGCTTCTAAGTTTGAGTTTCTAACAACACTTTCACATAGGCGCTGTATAAAAAATCACAAAACTGCTACAAAAGGCAACTTAATTATTAAAAAATACACGACAGAATATGTTATTTATTGTTAAAGCGTGATAAAATGTGATAAGTTTATTAAAATTCTTCAACGAAACGTGTTCGACAACATTTCTGATTTTGAATAATTATTAATAATTTTATGTTAAATAATATTCAGACGGTGTTTTGTTTATTAAATCCCTCGTGAAAATAACAAATGCTCGAGTCCAATGAATACAATAGCAAGCAATGCAAGGTGAAATCACGTATATATTAATTTATACACTTGAAAATTAAAAAAAACACAGGGTTCCGATTATCGGAGAATAATTGAAAAGCATCAATTCCACAGTTAACATGTTTTGTCTTCTTTGGGCATACTTAAGTATAATTATACGAGCATTAGTTGCGCAGTCGTTAATAACAATTATTATAATGAAGGCTGCGATCTAGATAAAAGCACGTGACCCATTACTTTCATACATATGCCAGTATATATTAAGAATTGTATAGTGTAGAAAAGGCACTTCATCCAGCAGACCGGTTTTGTCCTATTGGGATCTCATCATTCACTAGGCCTGTCCGCGGCAAATTCTGGCCAGTACATGATGAGTTCCCAATACGGACGAAACCGGTCTACTGGATGAATTTCATTTTCTACACCACCAAGTTCTTAGTTTATACTGATATATGTTAGTAATTAATAAGCCAGGTGCTTATATCCAGATCGCAACCTTGATTATAATAATACCTGAGTATAAGCCAGAAAGTCTGTGACAAGTATCGACGCCTTGCGGAAATAGTTTTATGCCATAAAAATCAATAACAAGAGTTATTTGCGCAGGTGGTACGCTGTCTGTCAAATAATGAAACTTT
>JAQBSW010008484.1:0-33944 GCA_029291075.1 Eudiplozoon nipponicum
TTTGCACAGTTTTGGGACTGTGTACTATATACACAGTTGTGAACGTCCCAGCTGCAAGTAAATGTCGTGTGACGTTACAAAGCATTTAAAGGCTGTAGGTAATGAGATACAGTTACTGTGAGTGACCTTATCAGGGCCGGAGTTGCGTTCTCTGGCAAATGCCAAGCAATTTAGGTAATTTTGCAGTGTATAGAACTACTCCTAGACACTTGAGTCCTGCTCTAGTTGACTGGTTGGTGTTCTTTCATTGTAGAGTCGAAACTATAAGATTGAGTTGCTATTTGTAGACTTAGAATTGTCTTGTAGAAGATAATAATAATAATAAAAAATTTATTTGGCATCAAAGGCCAACAGGCCCGGCCATTGTAAAAACATATCAAATGTAGGATATGTGGACGTGAATGAAATTGTGACTAGCAAAGTATTTATACGAAGGCGGGAGGAGTTAATGAAAGGAAAAGTTATCATCAACATCAAAATAGTTTAATCTGGTGAAAAAAAATAAAAACGAAATTCCATTTGACTAGATAAGATCAATTGGAGTTCAGTCCATGAAGAGTCTGAGCATCAAAGCGGGGTAGAATGGGTCCGGACAGATGAGTTCAAGTGTGCGATCGAAAATGATGGCGGACCGGAAGCAAACGCCGAACGATGGAGTCCTTTGTCGTGGAGATTGAATTGATTGAGCGTAGCATAGACCTGAATGGAGTCTACTAGATTGAATCAAGTGAGTCTTGCAGGGGTGGCTGGCGTCCGTTGAACGAGGTTATGATTAATGTAGGACGAGGGCGAATCGATGTCGGAAGCTAAACCTGGGTGGATCGGCAGGGCTTTTGAGTTCCCGGTATTCTGCTGAAACACGAAATAAAAGAATGGGATGAACAAAACGTAGTAAAGTGTCCACTATATGGATATGATGGGGTGAAAAATGATCTGAAATGTGGTATCAGTGAGTCGAGAATGAAAGATTGAAAACCAGAGGTGTAAAGTGGAAAATTAGATGACTGCCTGAGGGATTTCGCCCTGCAAAGTCAGTAAAGAAAATAGCCTGGTGTGAAGGAAATGCTATGAATTGAGAAGAAACCACTTTCGTTTCCAATCGGTCGTATCGCAAAGAAGTTTTTTGAAGAAGTACTTATGGGCCGCCTTTTTAAATTCGTACTGGGATAGGAGCTTTATGTCCGTTGGAAGAGCGTTGAAGATACAAGTGGCTTTGGCGAAGAGATAGATTTTTTAAATATGGTGGGGGTATGGTTAGTTTCGATAGAAGAGTTGCTAGAACGTGTGGCGTAATGATGACTTGGGTGAGCAAAGTTGGACAGCGGTAAGCAAGTTGTGATCTTATGGATAAAAGTTATGACTCGAAGGTAATGGGTAAACCAAAGCGGTAGAAGTTTTGTCAGTAGTATTATTCAATGCAGTTTGATAGTCGATAGTCAGTTTGCCGTCGTACTCTGATGATGATCAAGGAAGATCGAAACGCGTCAGTGCGTTGCGGCTGGCGATAATTTTGTTACATTGTTGGAAGACTGGTTAAAAAGAATGGGATTGGTGTTTACTTCAAGCTCGCAAACTTGATTTAAAGAATTGTTACCACTACCCGCGCAAACAGTTATTGTTAAATTGTATTGCCTATATATGTATATGTGGCGAATGCTACAAACAGTTAATGTTCGTGACTGCATAGAAATTGTGCAGCCGACATTTCCAGTCAAGTTCAATGTATGCAAGACTGCTAGAGGTGAGAGCCGCATATCTAAATTTGATTTCCATATATATTCATTGCGGTTTGATCCTCGATAGTCAGTTTGCTATTTTTAGATTACTCAGGTACTATTTATGAAATATACGAATGAGTATTGAATTAAATGACTTGAGATCAAGACCGCTAAAAGTAACAAGTGGAATTCTACAAGAATCAAGCTTGGAACCAAGTTTATTGATAACCATATTTGCACATTTGCAAACAAAGCTCATTAATGGTCGAGTTTGCGAATTTGCTGATGATTTAAAAATCATCTTTTCAATAGATCCAAAAATAATGTAGTTATCTAAAAATAAGGTAACACTAGATGTGTATGACTTGAGTATGTATTTGATAGCATTTGGGCTGAGAATAAACAATAAAAATAAGAAAGCATTTAAAATAATTAATAGAACAGAATTTATTTATGTTTATTTTTAAGATGCTGTAAGTAATGATATTTTTGAGATCAAACTTCATCAAGAAATTAAGGATTTATGCATAACTGTTCAATGTACAGCTTCTGCTGAGTGAAATATTGAAAGAATAGTTAGATGCGCTAAGAATAGATGGGCACTAAAAATAGAAATAACTCATCGAATGATATTGAATTATAAATGTATATTATTTGGATTAGACCGATACTGGAATATTCCACTGCTACTTAAAATCCAAATAAAATAAGAATTGTCAAATAAGCTAGAAGCTGATCGAAGAAAGGTTGTGAAGCATATTAGCCCTGTGTCCCGCCAAATATATGCTAGCAGATTACAATTTGTATCACTGCAAACTTTATGGTTACGTAGAATATGCGATATTGCAGGTATATTGATATTTTATATTTTAATCATCTGATGCCCTTTAAAATTTGAGTGTCTTTACTAGAAAAAATTCTAGCATAATCTTACTGATATTTTAAATTTTGTTTATGATAATAATTTCGTTTGCTTGAACAAAAGATAACAATAATTGTGTTCAGCGACATACCTTCTTGAATTTTTTATTTCTATTATCTTTATTACTATTTTGGAAATGTTATGCATTATATCATCATATTAGTCAAAATTTCAAATAAAAATTTTCTAGTCCTGGTTATGATTTATGCACAATATTACACTCGAGTTATACCTCAATTTTTTCATATATCAGGCCGGTGAACTTAGATAAAAAATTTATAATATATTATGTCATCAAATATATTATAACATCGATTAATTAACAAGACAGATTTTTGCTCTTACGATAATACTTGTATATAAACTGCTATAGCGTATGCATTGATATTACTGCTGGATGTTGAGATTTTGATAAATTATATTACAAAATTATTGAGATTTACTTATCTATACGAGACTAAATGGACATAATTTTGTGATGCGATATCTTAAATATATAGTATAGTTTCTAAATTAATATCGATTTGATGGAACATGTGGGGCTTAAACTCAAATAATGATATTCTGTTCTATTCTATTCTATAGTCATCTAAAACACCAGTCTTTCTTGGCTTTCCATTTCCCGCAATAAACGAAATGTTATTATTTCCGATAGACTATCTGTATTAGAAGTATATATTTTATGTAATAGACATGACGGTTGTAAAGATTGTGGGAGCCAATCCCACTTTCACAAGTCGACTATACACAACCGTAAAAGTATTCCACAAAGCGCTTGATATTTATAACTTTTAGTTTTGCTCTGGCTGCTCCATTGCACATCCCTGTGCGTTTTGTTCATATAGCTTACGCCAGACAGACTTATTCAATTTTCGAAATTGCGAGTTCGTTAAAACTTTAGAAGTTCTATCCTTCAGTAGTTCAACTTCCTGGTATCTTCGTCAACTCGAGAAAATTGTGCAATAAAATGATCAAAATATACCAAACGTCCTTGCCAGTCATTCCTTGTACAATTGAAGTCATTCAAACCTTCCATGTTTACTTGCGTACATGCAATGTCGATTGCTAATTGGTGACCATTAAAACAAAGATCTCTCACTTCAGATCTTCGTTGGAGAGAGACGGCAATTTACCTATAAGAACACAAAACCATCCTAACTGTGCTTTAAACCAGTTAAACGTTGCTTCTAACACAGTTGGAAGACTGTATTTTCGACTGGGCAAAGTTTATAATTTAATATATATATTGGTGGTATAGTTGGATTTAATCGAGGACTTACAATAACACGTGACAGACGAGTGACGATACTGAGAGTAATTTGACAAAGAATGGTTCAAAGAGAACTTGTATACAAAAGTCGATTACAATTTTGTAGCGATTAATAGGAGTAATAGATTAGAAAGGGCAAGGCACTCAAATTTGTTCTGAACTAACGGAAAAACGCGTTTTAGAAAGCGAGAGTCAATCTGCTCTAACGCAAAGAAATACCTTTGCGTAAGGTGGCAATAAAACTAAATGGTGTAACATATAAGAGGCAGGACGAAAGCTGTGAATTGATTAAGTCATTAATTTAAGGATATTGAGCAAGCATATTTGAAGAGCTGGGCTGTGACTTGGTTGAGGTGTAGTGAGAAATTCAGTGATATGGAGAATATGATACCTAAATGGATGACAGAAGCAATGGATTATTCGTCTAGAGAGTGTTTGGTAAACGCCAAAGTAATAATATAATCCAAACGTAGCTTCATTAAATGTTTCATCTTAGTTAAATTTGAGGAAAAAATTACAAAGTTGAACTTGCACTAAGTATAGCAGCTGTGATTTGTAGTACGAGAGTACCGGAGCTAGAAAGGCAGCTAAAAAATACCATGATGACATTGGCATATTTTAAAAATGCGAAATGGTTATCATCAGCCTGAATCTGTGAATTTATTAGATTAAAAATTAAAGGGCGGAATTTTGATCGCTGCGGAATGCCAGAACAGAAAGAAAATATTTCGATTATTACGAAGGTATTAACTGATAAGTCTAAAGGCGCGACCGTAAATGAGGTTACTTAGTACAGCGAAGTCAGTTGCCGAGAAGCTGACGATGACAATTACCTTTGACATATCAAGAAAAAGAAAACTATAGTTGTGTTTTGAAAGATGGATAGCAGCAGTAATCTAGAATTCTATCTATTAGTAATAAATGCATTCAAATGCAAAAAAAGTATTAGCCACCTCTAAACTGCATTTCTTTTATATTTGCGCTTAAGAAAAAAATACTTATACTTGTAGAGAAGCGTCACACACTAGAGGAAGATCTTAGTGAACATACATTGTGGCATGCGATGCAAACATAGAACAGTGTAATATCCTCTATTCATAAACATATTTCAGTCTAGCATAAACGCAAGAACAGTCTCTTCGTAAAAATCGCCGGGGCAAACTTATTCAAGACACATTGCGAATTCTGTACAATATTCTCAAGCCAATCTATCAAATTGGACACATTTCCATAACAGTCATAATCTGTAAATAACAGGTCTTTAATAATGAATTTCATAACAAAACCTGAACAGATTTTCATTGATGGCCCTACATCCGTACTTAATAAGCTCCAATATAAATTAATCATTATACAATGTGATAAAACTATTTTAAGTAGAGTCAACACTATTGGTCATAGTGAACTTATTCCTATTAGTTTGACAATTTGGATTATCCGAACTTCAGAGAACAATATATTAATATCATGTACTGAGATAGAATCGTTACAAACGGTGATCTTAACACTTGTGAGTTGTGTCATTGAAGTCCTTAAACGATTTACATTCTTTTTATAGTGATAACCTTTAACGATGACTTTTTCCATGTATCATTTGTTTTAAATCGATGGCATAAATGTTGAGCTATTCAGACCTTTGTACGCGAATAACTGATTGAGCATAAAACAATTTTCTATGATAAACTTAAATCACTTTTATTTTTGCCGTCTAGAGGACGGACAATTTAGCTTAAGTGTGAATGACATTTAAATCATATTTTTGCATAAAAACCATTTTTACAGATGACAAATATGTATTCAATTTTGACTAACTGAGAATAGTGTTTAGGATATAATTTTACATTAAAAAAATCTGTATTATTACCATCCAACTCCTTCAATTCAGATTAACAGTGAATTATATTTATGTGCTACATTGGTGTAATATATGCATGAAACCTTTCTTCGGCCTTCTAATATTAACCATCTGAAAAGGAACAGACTGATTGAATGCTCGGGTACTAATAATAGCAACCATTGATAAGTAGTAGGGGTACAAAATCAGGAACGAGAAAGCTATAGCGAAAAGTACCCCTACAATATTGTCCCAAATACAACTGATTAGTAACATCAAATTCAATCACTCAGAGTATTTTAATAAAATATACAATAAAATAACATCTTAATTAAAATACGACAAAGATCATTTAGTCAATCTGATATACTAAATGAGAATAATAATAAAGATGAATAGTTTTTCTGAAAGAGCACTATGATCTCGACAACCGCAACAGAAACTAAATTTGCAAACAACCAATCAATCAACAATTTCAATGATAGATAATCCCATTTAAAGTAACTTCAATCCTAGATCCTACATGCAATAAACTTAAATGTAAGAAAGCATAAAATTGCTGCCTTGAAACAAGATTCAATCCCAAAACATGAATGTGAAATAGAAATTTGAAGGTAAACGTTGATTTAAGCAAATAGAGACACCAGAATCGTAGATGGCACCGCAATTCATCTGCATAAAAACTCAAGCTTCTGCCCTATACACACTTTAAACCACAATCCGGTGTCTATATTTAAAAAAATTTTGTTTCAGCGGTTTGACTTGCCGTTGGCATTTATATATCACAAACCTCCAACAGATATTCAAATCGATATGGGAATTTTTTAAAAATTTAAAGAACATAATAAACGACAATATGTAACCTTAAATATAATTATAGGAGACTGTAACATCGCCGATTTCATACAAATTGCTTATACACTAGTAATAATATTTTCAGTAATTTAGGTCAATATGGACTCATTCAAAACGTTGTCCAGCCAATCTGTCAAGAAAGCTATCTTGACCGCGTATTAACTGATACGGACATAGCAACAGATACTAAATGCTACATTTACATAGCAAGGTGAGATCACGAAGAACTTTTTTTCAGAAGAACAAGAAATTGACTTGAAATAGAGATTTTCTCACACTTATTAGATGTAAAGACTGACTAATATTTACAAAAATGGACAATATGTACAATATTAATGAGAATGCACAACTACCAAATAATCTCGAACTTATAAAGCATGCTTACCAAGAATCAATTTTAACACTTAGAACTTTCATTATTAATCGTACGTTTTTACCACTGAAAAGTACAAATAGGTTAATCCAATGAATAGCGCAAATATCAACTATCACTATAAAGAATTTCAAATAAACAGACCATAAAAATTAAGAAAGAGATTTATGATATCATATCGGAATAGTTAGAAACATTTTCAAGAAACTATATACTCAAAAGGAATTGTTTTGTAAACTAGAGGGAAACATAGAATATCAAGAATGATTTATATATATATATATATATATATATATATATATATATATATATATATATATATATATATATATATATATATATATAAAGCAACATGTTATAAGAGGGGTCTCAAACTACGATTTTGACAATAATAAAAACTCATATGTAGCAGACTAACAGTCAAAATCAGGCATTCCGAAATTATTAGCTCAGTGTAATCATCTAGACTGTCTGAAGCTCAAAAACATCTAAACGAATATAATATTGAAAAAATATACATAACAAATGGACCCATACAGAGCCTTTGACAAAATTAGCATTTAATTAGTAAACACACAGGAACTATTGATATATAATTCCAACCATATAGTAATATCTCAAGGCCTACAAGTTGAAATACAGCAGATAAATTTCAAACTGTTACCATAAATCAAAACCCTTATTGCATTCAATGTTTTATGAACAATAGCTAACCTTTTTGCACTCACTGAAGTTCTGAATAATATAATCAATGAACAAATTGAAACGGTTTTTTATTTAATGAACTTCATTAACAGGGTTTCGCACGTAATCTATCATGTACAACAAAAATGATCAATGTGCTAGATGAAATACACAACATGCTATCCTTAAACAACGAGGCTATTGTAAAATTTCAAGACATCGTTAAGACTTCTTATACAGGTTCCATACAAGCAATCGCTTAATAACTTGCAAACATAAACTTGTGCATAAACACAGTAGATTTCATCGCTAAATACATGTCAAAACATTAATCTTTCACCACACTATATGGAATGCCCACCAATGCTGGAGTTCCGCAGTGTTCAAAAGTAGGACCACTTTTCACTAATGTTTTATGTTTTTTATGATAAATAACGCATTTAAGCATGGTAAACTTATCAAATATGCTTATGACGCTAAACTAAATTATCCCATCAACCCAAGAAGTATATTTTAACCATTGATAAAATTCAAGAAGACTATCAAAGCATCGCTTGTATACTCTCAGATATGTCAAATCAAAACAAAACTTCTAAATTCAACCTATTCAAATATGGTAAGAGTGTATCACTCACAGATTACAGTCTATACTTTGGGGAAATAATTCCTCATAGAGACACAATAAAACAACTAGGAGAAAATCTGACAACTAAATTATGTCCTAAAAAGAATTTTAATTCCATTGCACTCAAAGCCAAGGATATAATCAACGCAAGATTAAGGTTAAAAATGCGTCTGAGCTTTGACTTATTCACTTTAACACATATATGATCCATTCTTGAATACCCAATCATTATTTATTATTACAATCAATTCACGATCTGACACATTGAAAGGACTCCAAACATACATTCTAAGGTGTACATTTTCACATTGGTTCTACGCATTAAATTTCGCTCAGGCTAAACATTGATTATAATAAATGTTATCAACGCCCGCGCAATCAACGTTCGTTTAAATTAAAGCATTGTCTACAAAGTGAGCTTGATACCATAAATGTTATTATGAATCGGAGTGCAGTTACAATATGCTAGTCATTAGATAAATGTTCGTCCACCTTGTCAAACATCATCAAGGGGACAAATTGACTGAAGCAATAACTATCAAGAATCTATCATTATAACCAATAACCTTCTGGTCATTATGAAGAATATTGTTTTTTTGCAGCTCAAACCAAATATATTCCTTCAAAGAATTTTTTATTCACAAAAAATACACAACAACACAACACTCGCTGAAACAAAGCATAAAAACGTTTCAACTTTTAATTAAATTTGAACTTGTTTGTTATGTGCTCTCGGAGCTGACGATTCTATATAATCAAATAAAGATTTATTATTCCTGTATTTAATATTATTCTAAATAAATGTTAAAATTGATTTACAAGATATTATTCAACCATAGTGTATATTTTGTTCATGTGAAATCGTATCATTGCTCTATACGAAGAATACTTTTTGGCATTAATTATCCTCATAGGTATATCAAACGAGTTCGATAAAATTTCTTCTGATGATACTATGAGGGCTGTAATGTCATTAAAGCTGAATCTATGCTTTTTAAGATTATTGAATCTTTACCTATAAAATAGAAGCATGAATATTCAGGTTACAAATAATCAAACTAGCCGACTGTGAGTCACAACCGAAATAATTCAGTGTTCCAACCTGGCTCTAAGATTGTTCAAAATCGATTTGGTTGCAATACAGAAGGTAATCTTATGCGTTGAGATCAGTTCATTCACTGATGATTTGAAAATTGTCTTCCCTATAGATCCAAATAATATTGAATATTTGATACGACTTTTCAACTGACTGTTTCTGCGGAGAGGCCATTCAAAAAGCAAGTTGAAAGTGAAAGAAACGATACGCTTTGAAAAGAAAAATTGTTTCTATCGAAAGAAATACGACTAAAATATATATTATTTGTATTAGGCTTATCTTGTAATATGCCGCTGCTCCTTGGAGCCAAATATATAAGGACCCAACAAATATATTAATATCTGTACTAAAAAGAAGTTCCAAATAGTATTTTCCCTTTGTCTTTCGTCAATATGGATACAGACTACAACTTTTGGCTTTAGAATCCTTATGGTTTATTGGATTAATTTATTACAAAAATATTCCAATGAAATAAATTAACAGGCAAGTATATGAACCCAGTTCAGAATAGCGGCTTTACCTGCAATTAATCCAACTTATGTTGGGAAGCTCGCATGTAAACTCTTTTTATTCCCTCAAATTTATTTCATATGTAATTGATCATCAAACATATTACGCGAACAATCCGCGGACTTATTCTCATTTATATTATAAAGTGCGGAAAATGAAAAAAATATAGTTATTTCGTACTTTTGAAATACGAAATTGGCAATATATAAGCTTGGATTAGCAAGTTAAACAATATTAATTAATAATATTAAATCGTTATTTGAAAACAAAGGCTTTCTGGCCTAAAAAATTCAAAGATCTGTGTACAAAGTAAAAGCAGGATTATGCAGATATGAGTGAAAAAATAACTAGCATTTTTTATCAGTAAGAATGTCGATAGGGCTGGTATAAGATGGATAAGAAAGATAGAACTTGTAGCAGAACCCTTCGTAGATACCAAAACCTAATATATCGTTTACTATGATAATATCGACTATAATGAATTCTTAAAATACAACAGGGGCTCGATCCACAGTAGAAAACAGAACTTAAGATTATAGCAGCATTCGCACAACATTTGTGTATCATTCAAATTTATGAAAGCAGAAGGCGACAAATTTTGTTTTCTTGTAGTCTGGTGAGGAATAGTTGTAGCTGAAATACAGAAAAGCTTCATTAGAATTAAAAAAGATTATCAACAGGTCTTAGTGAGATAATAGCGCATTTAATACTCTGAAAATGTTCGACCATCACAAACTCTGAGTTAGGATCCGTTAATGTAAAGAAAAACGACAATGTATATTATTGGTTTAAGTTGAATAGGTTGCGTTTGCAGTCCGTGTCGTCTCTGAGAAATGCAGTTGAGTGCAAACTTTATTATGCTTTTATTTATTCCGTAAGTCTGTGCTGTGTTCACGGGTATATTTTTAATCATGGGTATTTAATGTTTTATTGTTAAAATATCGCATATAACATGCTTGTTCCCTTAAGTTTTAAATTGGCAAAATTAAGAATATTTAGAAAAAATATTCACTCAATATTGTGTTTAGAATAACCAGAAACTGTGAAAATCTATTGAAAATTGTCAAATAAAGTTTTGTTTTATCATTTTTCAATTTTTAAAATCAGTTAATAGCTATTGTTTAAATTCGGAGATTCTATAGAAGAAATAATTTTACAGCTATTGTTGTTTATAATGGTTTTACTCCAAAATATATGGCTACAGTTTTATAATTAATATGACAAAGTGGTTTTGTATGGTACATCTATTTTATGTTAAACTCTCTCATTTTCCTCGCTTATCATATGATTTCTTACTGTCCTTTTATTATTAATTGAAAGTTATTATTGAAGAAAGGGTTATGACTTAACATCTACGCAATTTTGTTTGACAGCGTGAAGTTTGAATTAACATGGCTGCAGTTTTGTACAAAGCTAATTTTGAAAAAATTGTATTGAAGCTGAAAGCATCATGGGATTATATTTTATCTCAAAAAAAGCAAATGAAAATTGAAATAGAAGCTATTCAAAATACTGCATCTGAATAGATTAAAGAACTTGTTGAATTGGAAATTACAAATTCAAAACTACTAAAGGATAAAAATACTCTAACAATTAAGTTTGATAATTTTTATTGAATAATGAGAATCTTATCTTATCATAATTAGAAAGCTTTTAATATATAAATAATACTGGGGTTGCTATAAGAATGCATAAGCAAAACCAACTAAAACTGCTTAATATTCCAGAAAATGAAATTACCGAAAATATGTCGGCCTTGAAAGAAATTATTAATGAGTGTACTCATGCTAACATAGTCAAATGTGTCAGAGTAGGCACAAAAACTGATTGACCAAGACTGTATGTTCTTAAATTGACAAAAAGCCGAATGAGTAATGGGACAAATCAAATAGAAAAAAATGATTTTACGGCAGTCGAAAGAATTTTTATTGGCCGCGACAAAACTTTACTTCAAAGAATAGTTTCGGCTCAAAACTACAACGTCGATAGTACCACTTAGCTATTATTAGAATTGAAATAATTAACTTATGAAAAGTCGAATTAATCAACAAATATGAATGCATTGAACATGGTAGCATCAAAAACCTTAAAAAATGGACCTAAAAAAAGTCACGTTGCCAAATGCACTGGAAAACAAGATGGAGTCAAAAGAAACTAAACAGATTGATAGAACAAATAAGTTGATTACTGAAATTGGTTCTTCGACGTTTTATACAAACATTCGTAGTCTTACGTAAAAAGGTTCGTTTTCCGCTTTTGTTAAAAGTAATATTTTTGACTTTATTATTTCAGCCGAAACATGACTCAATACATATTTGGAGAATCATGAAGTGACTATTCCTTTGTATTCCCTCATTTGTAGAGAACAAGTCGTTCGATAAAGGATGGGGAATAATTCTTATATATGTGAACTCCTTATATTATACTCAAATTTAGCTTTCTATTAATAATAATGTTATTAATAAATTTGTTAAAATTCAGGTTGATAATTTAATTCTTACAGCTGTCTATAGCCCAACGTATTTGAGTTTAAACGACGATATGCAGCTTATAGTTCAGTGCAATAAATTTTTGATTCTCGGAGATATGCTATTATCGTAGGTGACTTAAAAATGTCCAATAGAGGAATATATATAATGCAATAGTTAATCATGATATACTAAAAATGATTAATGAACTAATTAGAGATTATCAATGATTAAATAATTTATATTTAAATTCTTATGTTATTATTATTATTATTATTATTATTAATAATAATATTATTATTATTATTATTATATGGTGAAATATTTTTGCGAATTGGGTCATAAGGTAATTGCTTTGAAATTTGTCAATTCAAAAGTAAGCGTGTATTTAATCACTATTTCTGAATCGGTCAGAAATAATTACAAATTATTTTTAAAACGTTGTATGTTGCTTAATTATAAGTGTTTTAGGCATCTGAATGCAAACGATTTTATAGTCTCGGATTATAATTTGTTTAAATGCTTCTTCGAAATTTGTCTGTTCATAGGTACTATTCTAAGAATGATTGACAGACTTCTATGAAAACTGAGAATTAAAAGAGATACTATATTTAAATTCCATCTGTTTTAATTAGAAAAACGCTTAAACTGGATAAGGAAGACAAAGAAATCAATTATTTACTGATGGTTTTTAGACAAAATTCAGAAAGGATTATACTGGCAAAGCTAAAAATTAATCCGTTATTGGGATATAAACTTTTTAGTAACTATAGTAAATATAAAGATATTGAGAACTGGTGTTACTCATATTAAACTGTACGTGTTTTTATATCGGTATAAGGAGACATATTTCAAAATTTATTGTGAATTTTCAAAAAATTTGCGGAAATGCCTGAATTATCACATTAGTTTTAACAACTAGCCTTGAACACATTTTGACTGTGAAATGTTATACAAACTAATGGTGAAATTAAATCCAGAAATCAGAAAGATCATATACCTATAGAACATTGAGCACACATATCTTATTTAAAAAATTGTTTGGGATGGAGCCATTCATCAAAAATCTAACTATTTGCATATTCTAAAGTTGACAGACCTTCTGCTGCTAATAATTGTAGACCTTATCTTTTGAAGATAATTGAGCATTTAATATTAAAACACCTTGACTCCATTTACCTTTAGAATTTGGTAAATATCAATATGGATTTACAAAAGGTCACTTAATCTCAATGAATATTTTTTGATGTATGATCATATCATTGCTCTATCTTTAAAAAATTAATGCATTAATAGGCTTCATAGATATCTCAAAGGCGTTCGATTGAACTTCTGATGACGTTATTATGAATGCTGCAAATTCAATAAAGATGAATCTATATTTTCAAAGACATTTGAATTATTATCTTTATAAAAGAAGCATGCATATTCAGGTTAAACATAAGCAATATGGGCGGCTGCAAATCACATCTTGAATAACTCGGATTTAAAGTCTGAGTCCGATATTGTTCAAAATAATTTTATCTTCTATACAAAAGGTGATATTCAAAAGTGCTTAAAAACGACGTCGTTGATAAGAAGAAGTACAATATAAAAGGAATTTCTATTATAAATGTATTTTATTTGGATAAAGCCTATCTTGGCATATGCAGCTACTACTTTTAATTAATTTGAAAATTATCGGTCTAATATTATATAAGCTATTCAAAGTAGAATTGAGAAAAGTATTTTCCCTTTGACATCTGTAACCTTGGAATCGAGATTAAAACTTTTGGATTGGCAATCTTTAAGGCCAGGAAAATTAATTTTCTGCATAAAAATATTCCGCTTAAATCAGTGGACATGCGTGCATATGAACACGATCATTAATTGTTTTTTATAAAGGGACTAGGTATGGTTTATCTGCGGTTAATCCGCCTATTGTTGGATAGTATGCAATTAAACTCATCATATTCTCCAAAAAATTACCTTACATATAATCAATCACAAAACATAATTAATGAGAAGTCCTCGGGCATGATCTCGTTTATATTATTGAATGCCAAAATTGGAAAATTGCTATAATTGCTAATGATAATTTGCAATACGTAATTGACGTTATATTTTATTGGATTAGCAAGTTAAGTAGGTAAATCAATAAAGTACAAAGTTTCTTGCTGTATGGTGCTCAAAATATTTTATCAATTTTGTGAAAAAATCGGGTTATGTATAAAGTATCTGAAATTATCTATCTGCTCCTATAATTTAACGGAAAAACGAAATTTTATATTTTTCATATGAAATTGTCATACTCTTTTTAAAAATAACAGCTTATTATCCCGTTTTGGAAGAAAACCCTGTTTAAAACTATTAAAAATTGAAAATCTTTGTACTGCGTTATAGAATCAGTTAAAATTTATTCCTTGAATTCAGAGAGTTTATTGATATAATTTATAGTACAACTGTGTTATAATTTGCTTCTATTGGTGTTTAAAATAATTTTACACAAAAACATGCAATTCCATTATAATCTATTCCATAACTACCCGTTATAAAACAATAATACATGAAAATAATTGATTGTCCTTTGATTCGATGTTGGCGTGTCGTACAATTGTGTGGAAAAACGGGCAGTTGCGGATGTATTGTTATAACGGACACGCGAAAATGGGCGTTGCCACGTCTAATCTGCATCTTTTAGTCTACTATAACTCTACCTGCATAGAAAATAAAGCTCTTAGATGTCCTTGGGTTATCCAACGAATTTGCCAATGTCAACAGGACCTCGAACAGACATTTGAACCACCCAATAACATTTATATGGTGTAACTACATGGACACAGTTTTCTACCAGAAGCATACGTAGGTCAATTTAATAGAACGTGTCAACTTATATTGCCGACATTTTGTTATTTAACATAAGTGGAACATATAATTCCATTGACTGCCGCTTTCACGATAAGAGAGCAAACAAGCTATCTTGACTATTAACCAATCACATACTCACTTTAATTAATCGATTAAATACGTGCATCGCATTTCCTACGCAACAAACTGTAACTTGCCTACTATATGCGAACACTATCACCTGGGTATCGTGGTATCTGTCTACGCTCGTTGTTCTCACATAATATTAGTGATAAATTTATTTGACAACATAGGCCATCTGGCCCAACAATTTAACCAATAAGGTACAATTAAAAATTAGGGATGTGTAAAGTTGAATGAAATAGTGACTAGCAAAGTATTTAACGATAAAGATGATTGGAAATGTGAAAGAGCACCGCTTTCATCAACTTTGTGATAATTCGCCCTGAGAAAAAGTAGATTCCGTTTCACTAGATAAGAATCGACTAGATTTAGGCTCGTGAAGAGTCAGAATATCAATCCAGGATTTGCTGTTATCGTTTGAACGAATTTGAAACCGTTAGAAGACGCGAAATAAACAGCGTCAGATAGCGACCGCCGAAATTCTTTGTCATAATGTTCGAGGTTCTCTAAACTAAGATTGACTAGGATAAAGTCGCCTACATAGTTCTCGCATATGAATTTGTTCAAGACGTGCTTGTGAGCAGCCTTCTTAAACCGGTGCTGGGGTAGGAGTTCCATTTCAATAAGTAGTGCGTTAAATAAATGTGTAGCTTTGGAAAAGAGATAGATTTGTCAAATATTTTTGGAGTATGAATGGATTAAATTGAAGAACTGCTGTTGCTAGTATCGTAGGAGTTAACTGGGTGAGCAAAATTTGGCAGTGACATACAACTTGAGATCTTATGAATGAAAGTGATGACTCGTAAGTGTCGGATAAATCAAAACCGGAGAAGATTTGGAGGAGTAGGCGCTCTCGATTGTTCTGGCTATGAGGGAAGGCACGTTTTAGTAATCTAGAAGCCATCTGTTCGAGTAATAGGAGGAAACCAAAGTGAGAGGTCAAAAAATTCGTTATCATAGGTGATGAGATGCAGGACATAGGATTTAATTAATGTGAGTTGCCGAGTAGTGTTGTGTCTTAAAGCAGGTAAAACTAGCCCACTTGAAGAGTCTGGAAGTAATTTGTTTAAGATATGGGAAAAGTCTAATGATTTTGGATAACATATAACAAGGTGTATGACCGAATCAATAATTTTAATGTCAAAAGAACAATTTGCGTTTGGGAATGAATTGTATGTGTCGGAGGTAAGTTTTATCAAAAAGTTATTTAGATTATAGTTTGTATCAATGCAAACTTTATGGTTTCGGAGGATGTGCTTTTGTATAAAGGTTTTGCAGTAGAACCAGTGGACTGGTGCCTATATGAATCCAATAAGAAATAATCATAAATTTGGATCAAGATCTGGGCATTTGGCAATATCTCCTCCTTTGGTGGAGAATGCTAGGAGCAAGTTATTCTCTTTTTCAAAAATTAACATAATTTACAATCAAGTGCCAAAGGGGCTTAGAGAAACGCCTACATCTAAGATGTCTTTTAAATTTTTATCTACCGAACCAGAAAAAATCTACAATCTGGCTGATATTTTTAATTTTGATAATGACAATACTTTCTCTTTGTTAAACAAAAGACAAGGTTAATTGTTATCAGCAGCATAGCTTCTCGAGATTCTTTCTCCAAGTTTTGCATTATTAAATTTAATGCGTTGAAATGTTATGCATTATATCATCATGTTAATCAACAATACATACAATCAATTGCTAGTCATGGTTATAATTTTTTATTGCATAATGTTCCCTTCAAATTATACCTTAAATTTTCCTATTTTTGATGAAGAATCTATCACTCTTTACAGCCGAACTTTCTGATGTTAATATATTTTACAGTAAAACTAATGGGATTTACTTATCTACATGAGACTAACTGCACATATTTATGAGATTTAATATCTTTTTATATTGTACATTTTCCAATATTATCATTTGATTAAATCTCTCGAATTAACGGAAACATAGAGTCGGCTCAACTCTTCCCAATTAGTGAATCGCGTGAATGATTGAACGTTCTCTCTTGGTATACCGGATATAAAAGGAATAAGAAAGGACACCTGGCAGTGATTGAGGTTATGAAAGATCTCTTGATTTTGAAAATTAGTCACTTCTTTGTTAGAGAGGATGCAGTCGAGTCAGTTGTTTCCTCGGATAGGAAAGTGCACAAAGTGATTCAGTAGGTTATCCACAAAGAGCCGAAGCAGCGAATGATTTTATGATGTTAAACTCTGCCAAGTTAACCAGAGGAATGTTAGGGTCTCCCATAACAATGTTTTGTTCGGTAAGTTGAGGAAAAAGAAATGACATGAAATGGACCCTGCTAGTATCTTTAATTATTGAAAGTTTCAGGATCCTATAGGCAACGCTTTGATCTAGAATCATTAGCTGAAATGAAACTAGTTCAAGTCCTAGTGAGTTAGATGTAGTCAAACGTTTTGTCATGGGAGAGGATCGAACATAGGTAGCTAGAACACAACCTCAACTTCGAAAAAATTGTAAACATTGATAAAGAAAAGATCATCGCAGTGTATGAAGGGGACAGTCACATTTCAGCAAGAAAACACATTTCGAGCGCATTTGCGGATAGCAACGCTCGCAGTTGTTGCATGCAAAATTACATACGCTATTTCATCAGCACAGCTCACTCTCAGTCATGAAATATCACGCTGCTACACTTTAAAACAATCGTGATCGCTTATTTTGTTAATCGATATCGAATGGTTATCAGCCTAGGTGTTGCGGCACATTTCATCAAAAATATTCAGCAAGGATTTCAACATAGAATGTGCTACATCCAACGGAACACACTAAGCAAAGCTGTTTGGCTTCTGGACATCCACATTTGCACTTATACCCTCGTAATTTCCGTCTATGCCAGTTGTAGTGGCTCCAATCCTATTAGTAAAGGCGAACTCCATAGATGCTAAATCGTTTTCATACTTAATGTACCCATTTGAGTCTAATAAGCTAGTATTTTCGTTCACATATATAAAATTTCATGACTGCTATATCTTGAGCTAATTTGTGTTTTTCCTCAAACTTAAGATTCGCTTCCATGTTGATCGAACTTAAGTATATTTCATAACCTTTTTTTGGGCAACGGACTGTGTACTTCTGTCTTAACAATACACCCGATCAAATGTAACGGCACAACACAGTTGCCGACATATTGAGTTAATTAAATCCAATTCGATTTACGCTGCACCAATGAGAAGAAAAGCAAAACTTGCAGTTAACCAATAATGTGCAAATATACATATATGGCTACTTGCACATTAATGGTTAACGGCAAGTTTTGCTTTTTCTCTCATTGATGCAGCGTTAATCAAATTGAATTTAATTTACGCAATATGTCGGCAATTGCTTTGTGTCGTTATACAAATAATCTGGAAAGAAACAAGACGCGAAAAAGCGAATAATTAAATTACCAGTCCCAGAACGTCCCCAATATGTACGATTCAAAACACAAAACAATAGCATGTGCATTTTGTAAAAGTCGAGAATTTGTAAACAAAATGTGAAAAAAACAAATGCAGCTTACTAAATTATGTCACGTTAATCAGGCACTGATTATCAAAAACTAAAATTACGCACAATTCAAAAGTATATATACTGTCAAGTATTTGAACAAGGAATGCTCTAGAAAATAAACTAATAATTTGTTTAAAAATAATATTCGTTTTAATCAGCCACGGTGGTTTAAATTTATCAATAAATGTCACTTTAATTTTGTTGGAGGAAATGTAGTACACTACGCAGTGAATAATAAGAACGGGGTTTTTTTCAAGGCCAAAAACAGTATTTGTTATTCTGACTGCTTTTTGTATTGCTGTGCATCACTTTGAATAGCCAGTTACATGACAGTCGTGAGGTTTGATTTTTTTTCTATTTTTAGTTTTAATTTCGGCGGCCGTTTCTTAATTGACCTAGAGGTTAATTTATATTAGCAACAGCCATTAAAAATGACAACTTATTGCGTTCCGCATTCATATTCTTGTGAAAAAATAAACGATTATAAGAGTTTTAACCTCTTGCGAAGAAGTTCTACAGAAAGTGTCTTGTCTATTCTTTCGCATGAAAGTGCGGATAGCGAAATTAATTACCTCCTAGACGACCGTTATACTAACAAAAAATCCAATAGCTTTGATGCATCTCGCAAGTATTGCTTATTTAATTGACTTATTATTTGTAGATATTCAAATCAAGTTGACAATAGGAAATCTTCCTTATCTAGTGAAACAGATTTTAAACATCCCTGTTTTAAAAGAAAGATTGCTCGGAAACCAGGATATCCTGGAGAATCAATTGTTCACCAAAGTTCAACAGGCAGTAACTATGACACAGATGAACTTCACTGGCGGCACATTTATCGCAAAAATGTGGGATTTTGTAGATTTATTTGTATTAAAAGGCACTCTACCACACATATCTATCCATGATTATGTTATTAAGAATAGGGATAAGAAAATCTTTATTTGATTATATATAATCTTTTGCTCCAAGAGCATGTTACATGCAAGTTCAAAATTGTATTAAGGTTAAAAGTGTGTTTGTGCATTATTTAAGCGAGTGTTAGAATAGAATAGAATAGAATAGAATATCTTTATTTGGCTTCAAACCACACATGCTCCATCAAATAATAAAATAAGAAAATGTACAATATAAAAAGATATCACATCACATATGTATGTGCAATTAGTTGTACTGCACAATTTATCAGCATCAGAAAGTTCAGCTGTAAAGAGTGATAGATTCTTCATCAAAATAAGAAAAATTTAAGATATAATTCGAGTATAACAGTTTGTAAGAAAAAAGGTAACCATGACTAATAATTGATTGTATGCATTGTTGATTAACAAGATGATATAATGCATAACATTTCAGTTTTAATAATACAAAACTTGAAGATAGAATCTCGAGAAGTTATGCTGCTGAAAAACAATTAATCCTGCCTTTTATTTAACCATGAGAAAGTATTATCATAATCAAAATTAAAAATATCGGTTAAGCACAGTTCGTGATAATTTGGAGACGACACTGGATACGTTTCATTGCCCCAGCGGTGATTGTAATTTTTGAAAAATAGAATAGCTTGCTCGCAACATTCCCCACCAATGGTGGAGATATTGCAAAATGACCAGATCTAGTTCCAACTTCATGACTCTTTCTTATTGGATTCATATAGGCACCAGTCCACTGGTTCAAATGGAAAACGTTTATGCAATAGCACATCCTCCGAAACCATAAAGGATGCTGTGATACAAACTGTAATCTAGTGGCATATATAGTGCAGGAGATAGGACTTATTTGTTTCACAACTTTTCTTTGTACAGCTTCTATCTTATTAGACAAGCCCTTTGTTAAAGGATTCCAAGTAGTAGCAGCATATTCTAATATCGGTCTAATCCATATTATAAACATTTTATATTTTATTTCACTCGATAAAATATTTATATTTATTAGTGCCCATCTGTTCTTGGCACTGCCTACTATCCTTTCAATATGTCTCTCAGCAGAAAACGTACAATGAATAGTTATGCCTAAATCCTTAATTTCTTGCATAAGTTTAATCTCAAAAACATCATTAATCTCAGCATCATGAAAATAAACATACTTAAAATCTGTTCTGTTACCTATTTTTAAAGCTCTCGTCTTTTACTGTTTATTCTCAGCCCTAGTGTTAACAAGTATCTACTTAAATCATACAAATCTAGTGTCACATTATTTTGGAGAATTCAACATTTTTTGGATCAATTGGGAAGATTATTTTTAAATCATCAGCGAATTTGCAAACTCGACCGTTAAGGATCTTAGTTTCCAAATGTGCAAATACAATTTTGAATAAAATGGGCCCCAAGCTTGATCCCTGTGGAACTCCACTCGTTACTCGTTTCGATTTTGATATCAAATCGTTTACTTGAATACTCATTCGTCGATTATATAGATAGTATTTAAGTAATCTAAAAATATTCGGATCAATATTCAACAAACTAATCGCATTCAAAATAGCATCAAATGATATAGAGTCAAAAGCTTTTGAGATATCTATAAATACAATTAATTCATCTTTTTCTCATCTAATGTAATTACATGTTTCCACATAGAGAGAATATTAGTAGTTGTCGACCTGTCTTTTGTAAAGCCGTGTTGGCACATATCAAAATCAGCCGGCAACATACGTTCTAAATGATCTAGTATCAATCGTTCTATTATCTTCAAAAACGAAGGAATAATAAAGATTAATCTATAATCACTGGCGCACTGTGGCTTACTTACTTTTGGCAATGGTTTAGCTACTATCGTTAATATATCAATTGGTAATTTCCCATCCTTCAAAATTCTATTTATAAAATTGCAGAGCGCATTCATAAAATTTAAAGGTAATTGAAGTAGGTTATCAATCGATATACCAAGGTGATCTTTTTGTTTTTTTGATTTTATTTTTAACATTAATTCTATCAATGCATCACTGTCAATAACAAGTCCTAGATCCTGGTTTCCCAAAGGATCAGGTAGATCAATGAAATTGCTTTCGTTCTGTGGATTACATAAAAATTTGCCAAATACTTCATCCATTTCACAGAGAAATTCATACTCAGTTTTACCCACAGGTAATATAAGCTTTAATTTTTCCTTATATTTACTGTAGTCTGTGAGTAGTTTGTATCCTAGTCTAGGATTGCTCTTCAGTTTGGCCAAAATAATTCTCTCAGATCTTTGACGGATTATCAGCAGTGATGAATTAATTTCTTTATCAATCAATTCTAACCTCATTTTTTTAATACTATTGTTTTATTGTAAATTTTGTGTGAAAAAAATCTTCGAAAAAGAAATAATAATAATAATAATAATAATAATACATTTTTAGTTAGTAACGAATACATCCTGGCCCGACAATTGAAAATAGCAAGATAGAATTCACAAGTAGGTTTGTTTAAGTTTGAGCGAATTTGTGACCAGCTATTTTTTATCGATAATGGTAACGGTGTTCTGATGAGTTTCCATTAAGAAACTGAAAGCGAATGAAGCGATTTAGTAGAACAATTAGGGCAAATCAATAGACAACTGCCAGCAGTAAATAGCAAATTTGATGATAATCGTTTGTAATGTTTAGAGTATCTAGTGAGGCGTCAAACATGGAAACAAAGCGAAAAAGAACATAACGTCCCGAAACGTGTGGAGAGGCTAGGGATAGAAACATCGTTAAAAGAAAGTACTACGTGTGCAGAAGGAACAAGTTGGCTTCCAGTTAGTGTTCTTGCATAAGAATTTTTAAAAACTCATTCCGGGGTAAGAGTTTAGTCTCCGTTTACAGTGTGTTAAATACATTTGTGACTTTGGAAAAGAGATAGACTTTGTTATAAATGTTGGGAGTATGGTTAGACTGAATTAAAGAGCTTCAATTGCGCGTGTCGTAGAGAAGACTTAGGTGAGAACAATGCTTCAGCAAAAGGAAAGTTTGACCTAATGATCGAAGGAGATGATTCGTAAGTTTCAACTGAACAATAGAGGTGGGAGATTTGCAAGGAGCAGGCGCTCACGTTAGTTCTGACCATGAGGGATGACACTTCTCAGAAATCGAGAAGCGATCTGCTCGATGACATGGGAGAAGGTTAAGGTGAAGGAGCACTAAATTCGCTTGCATAATGAAAGAGGAGTAAGAATTATGCTTTAAATAAAATGAATTTCAGAGTAGTGGTTTGTGTCTTGAAGCAGATTAAAAAGGCCCATTTGAAAAAATTGACGTAACTTGATTAAGATGTAGGGAGAAGTCGAATAGTTTAGAAAAATAGATGCCTAGATGCATGGAGATGGGGAAGGGCTGAGCGAGGGTGAATTGCCGAATACTATTGTTATATGATCGGCATATTTAGGCTACTTAAGCCGATTGCCCACATTTTGATCCTGTGCAAGTTTGAGCTGTCAAAATAAGACAAAGTCGTTCAAAATGACTAGAAGACTATTGACTATATGCTTTGTAAGCATTGTTGTTTTGTGATTGTTGTTGTTCCACTCAATTTATCGCCATAAGTATGTTTGACTAGGTAGACGCATAGTTATCTGTCAACTGGCATATTACTACTACATTCTGATTAATAACAAAGATATAGGCATTAACCTTACTTTTTCGAGATTGTTTTATTGTGCTTGTAGGCATTACGAAATATATTATATAGTTTTGCAACCTGTGAACACAAAGTTTGCAATAGTACATCGAGTAGCTCTGTTGTCATTATGATTATATGATCCTTTATTCATTTGATGGTGATGATTCTGAATGTTATATAAATCTCGGCGGAGATAGAAAACAGTGTGTAAGTATTTTTTCCAACATGTAATTTAATAGAAATCGTTAGATTTTGCTAATATCATATGTGATTTCAAGAATAGGTTTACTTAAAGTCACATTTGTGTGATATTTTCGAGTTAGATGTAGTATTTTCTCATATACAACACGTATAAACTTATTCAGACGTCGGTTGCTTGTTTTGTGAGGAAATTTTTGTATTGTGTGATTAATTTTTTCTGAGTTGAAATATGAATAAATCCCATATGTATGGAAGTCCATTTGTTTAACCTATTTGTACATGTCAATTATGAATATCATTGATCTTCTACGCCATAGCGACTGAAGGTTAGCCTGAGCGAGATTTAATGAGTAAGAAATATTTAAAAGTGTGCACCTTAGGTAGAATGCTTGGTATCCTTCCTCATTTTCGGATAGTGCATTGCTGACAGAGTTCAGAGAATAAGTCCTACATATGTCTTAAAACGTATAAAACTAGTCATTAAACAATATTTGATTGCCGGGTGGTGGTAACAATTCTTTAAATCAAGTTTGCGAGCTTGAAGTAAACACCAATCCCATTGTATTTAACCAGTCGTCGAACAACATAACAAAACTACCGCCAGTCGCAACGCACTGACGCGTTTCGACCTTCCATGATCATCATCAGAGTACGACGGCAAACTGACTACGAGGATCAAACCGCATTGCATATATGGAAATGAAATTAGATATGCGCTCTCACCTCAGTAGTCATGCGTACATTGTTTAATTGTATTGATCCATATATATATATATATATATATATATATATATATATATATATATATATATGTGTGTGTGTGTGTGTGTGTGTGTGGCGAAAGCTACAAACAGCTAATGTTTGTGACTGCATAGAAATTGTGCAGCCGACATTTCCAGTCACGTACAATGTATGCAAGACTACTAGAGGTGAGAGCCGCATATCTAATTTTGCTTTCCATATATATGAAATGCGGTTTGATCCTCGCTAGTCAGTTTGCCGTCGTACTCTGATGATGATCATGGAAGGTCGAAACGCGTCGGTGCGTTGCGACTGGCGGTAGTTTTGTTATGTTGTTCGAGGACTGGTTAAATAAAATGGGATTGGTGTTTACTTCAAGCAGGCAAACTTGCTTTAAAGCAAACTAGTCATTGTTTGCCCAAGTGTCAAATTGTTTAGACGATTAGATATCAGTTTTGTGACAGCAACATGCTGTTTAGTAAATCATATTTTTCAAAACTTACTCATAGTTGTTGTATTGTGCCTCTTTGAGGAATGATTTCGCCAAGGTATAGACTGTCGTTAGTAAGAAATCCCTTTTTACCTGAGTTTAGAAATATTGATTTCGATTTGCTGATTTGAGGTGCCAGGTTTTGGATAATACAATGGATTCTCTGTAAGTCTCCTTGAATATTTAGCAATGATTGAGCTATATTACTTATGTTAACTGGATAAGCTGGTGTGGTGTCAGCAGCTTATTTGATAATTTTATCTTATTTAATTGCATTAATTATTAAAAGGATTATATTCTTAAAGAAACTTAATCCTAATTTTGAACTCTGTAGAACCATAGCATTAATAGGCTGTGAAAGAAATGGAATTTCATTTAGTGTGCGACGGTTTGTATATTATGACATATGTTTAGAGACGAATTCTAGTGTTTTTGTTCATTAATTTAGGTTCACAAGTTCTTCCGCGCTTGTTTGTAACGATATTATATTAAAAGCCTTAAAGATGTCTAGAAATATTACAATAGTGTCGGTGCTTTAAGATAACACATTGTGTATTTCATCTAACAGAGTTATCAAATTTATTGTACATGATAGATTTAGTATGAAACCATGTTAATGTGGTTCATTTAATTGAAAAATAGTTCCAGTTCGTTCATGGATTATGTTATCCATAACTTTAGTGAATGCACGAAGGTTAGCTATTGTTCACAAACCTTTGAATGCACTAAGGGTTTTGTTTTTTGGTAACAGTTTGAAATGTATCTGCTGAATTACAACCGGTATGCTTTGGACATTACAATGTTGTAATTATAGATCAATGGTTTCTATGATATTAGTGATTGAAGGAGCATGTTGAGATATGCGCTGGATGGGTCCGTTTGCTGTTTAGAGACGGTGCAAGCAAGGTAGCTAAACACTATTATCATGTCATTGGAATTTTGAAAAAGATTGAATTAAATTTCCTCGTCCTGAATCTGTGGAAGTGCGAGATTAAAGCGTAAAGGGCAGAAAACTTATCCCTATGGAACACCGGGCCATATTCAATTATTATGGACGTTGATCTGTTACGGAGATGTTACCTGCTAAGTCTAAAAGGACAATCGAATTTACCTTTACTATACGGTAGATTCAATCTGCGAAAAGGAGACTGTCGAATATTTTAGAAAGATGAAGGAATAACGGTGATTAAAGACAATAACTTGATTAGTGGAGGAGGAGCGCACAGTCACAAATCTGTGTTGATAATCCAAAATAGCGAAACTGGTTCTCGATTTAATGAAACGGTATATAAAGATATCTGTCAAGAATTTTAGTGAATGCCGGGATGAATGCGATGGGATAAAAGTCCTTAAATCGAGATCGACGAAGTGTAGCTTTTCGAAACCGACGAGAGCGTCGAATTTAGCCATTCAGTGGATAAAGTAGTTATTAAAAGACACATTTATATTCAAGCAAACAGCGAGAAAACGTTTAAACCCAAAAGAGCAATCATACCCACGGAGATTCCATACTGGTAGATTTGATATTTGGATTCAATGTTATGAATAGCTTGGACGATCACTACCGTAGAGACGTGATATTCGTACAGACTCCTGGAGTCACTGCCTCTGGTCACCACTTGAACTAGATGATGCGGAATGGCAATCTCAAAGCAAATAATTTGTAATAATTGATTGTTTTGCAACAGAAACTATCTAGCCGAAATTCGAAAAGATCACGATATAAATCTAAAGTAAGATTGTTTCAGGGTATATATGACATTGACTAACATTTGAAAATCATTAATAAAGACAATCGAGTGTATGAGAAAAGTGCTATAGACTACATTATAGTGGGGCCTAGTATAGTAAAATAAAATTAGTTGTGGCTTAAATGAATTTTACTTAAACATGATTTATTGAAGTGTGTCTAGATACTGATTAATCCTACAATGGTTATGAGTAAACATTTAGCCTAAATCTTGAACGAAGTAGACATTACTGGTTCGGGATTATGAAAATCCAAAGATGAAAACTCACAAGACAGCGACGGGTAATATTTGTAGCTTTGCATTTTCATGAAAATTCGCTGGGGAAGCCAAAATATATAGAAGAACTGTTAGGTTGAGAATTAATACCGACGATACAATTGTTGTATGGAGGAAGCGCTGGGAGCACCACTGCCGATGTTCAAAATTTGCTAATGAAGCAGCTCGGCTTGAATAAAAACAATTAGAAATTCTACTTCCATAAATATGGATGCAATAGTCGTGGAATTTATTATTCAAGTGTACATTAATCAGCTTGTCAAAGTAGGATATGAGTTTTATCTCCACAGGTTGTGCGTTGAACACATTTATGGCCTTGGAAATAAGGTAGACTTTGGTAGAGACACTGCGGTTCTAGTTAAATGGATTTAAGGACTTACATTCTTATGTGAAATATGAGAGGCGATAGTGAGAAATATTTTATAAAGAAAGACAAGCTGAGAATTTACAAGCAGAGGAGATAATTTCTTTACAGCACCATAAGGGCTGGAGATTGGCAAGGAGGAGACTCTCTCTGTAGCTCTAACTATAGAGGTTGAAACATTTTTGAGATTGTGAAGTGATCTGTTATAAGGAAAAAACGAGAAGCGAAAGTCAGAGAACAATTAAAATTTTCTTCGTATAAGAATGACGGTACGCAAACTTTAAATAAATTAAGGATTATGGTAATGTTTTCTCTCCTGAAGAATATTAATTGAGACAATTTGAACAGTTTCGTCGTGACTTGCTTAAGATGTAAAGAGAGACCTAGTGATTTGGAAAATGTGATGCCTAAGTGCTTGACCGATGTCTAGATAAATTTTTACAGTCAGCGAAGGAAGAAATGAATCGGAACCTATTTTTATTAACTGAGTCTTATAGGTATTGAATTTGACTAATTATGTCAATGTAAGCTACAAACGCAGATAACACTTGCGAAATTTGAGATTCGAGAGAGCTTGAGGTAGCTGGATTGCTGAATAAAACCACCATATCATGGCAATATTTGGACAGTTGGAATTGAATATCCTCAAATTGAGGTTGTAGAAGCGCTAGGTCAAAGAATATAGGGCAACTTAATGAGCTCTGCGGAATACAAAAGACTGATAGGAGTCGATCCTGTAATGTAATTCCCAACAATTACTGTCGTGGGTTGATTTAGAAGATGGAAACTAATAAAAGTAAACACACTACCGCAGATGTCATAACCAAATAATGTGGATTCCATTTTTGTAAAATACGACTGAATTTACTGTCTTGAAATTATTCAGAAAGAGAAATTGAGAAATAGCCGTTGTGTAGGACGTTAGCTAAATAACTGATGGAGGAACGACCACTCGGAAAATCATATTGATGATCTGGATGAAATAACCCATATATTGTATCAATGAATGATTCAATTTTGCTGTGAGATATCCTATCAAAATCTTTAGTAAACGCCGCAACGTTCAAAACGCAACGGAGATATTTAAATGAAGATATCGACAAAATATTCGTTTTAGCTATAGACGAGATCTTTTACTTAAGTCACTCCGTGTTAAAGTGGTAATTGATGCACATGTTAAAGATTTGGCAAGCAAAGTGAAATGGATCCAACCAAGGAGAGCAATTATCTCAACATGCATACCTTATTAAACAAATTGGCCTTTTAATGTAATATCTTTAATTACTTGAACAGCCAAAGTCGATGAGACATGAAATCAGTGCCAGCTCCAGGTATCTCCAACGCTGAACACTTTTGTCGAGTTAATGGATAAGGAGAAGAAATTTAAATCAAAGTTAAGATAATTTTCTTAAAATCTGTTGTAGTCATAGCCAACGAAGTTAATGCTTGATTTTTTGGGGGTTTTTAAACAGGTAATCTTTGATAATTGCTATTTTGCGACAGAAGTCGGGAGTTTTTTGGATGTGCCAATCGATTCAAAGCGCTTGAGTTTTAGACGTCAATTTAGTAAGTTTGTCAAGATGTCAAAGTCAGACAGCCCGGTTTTGTGGCGAAATAATTAGGCTTGAATTCTGGGCTATATGCACGCACGAATTACATAGGTTGCATAACTTAAACGAAAATTGGTTGCGTGAACAATGTGTAATGATATTGGTGTTTATAATAAAATCGAAACCTTTAGTTAAATAAGTGTGCTTAGCTTTTGTGACGTTCGATTGTGCTAGAAAGAAGTACCATAGACCAAACTTGACAAATAATAGAAGTTTTATGGTTAGTGGTGATTGCTTAATCCAGGTTATGACATCATAGAATTGACTAATTGCTTCCTGATAAATGAAATGTACGAAAGTTTGTAGAGTATCCGTTGACGCAGAGGATAGAAAAGAATGCAAGACAATGATTAAGATTAGGGAAAACCTCTTGGTGCTGGATATTGTTTATTCTTTTATTATAGTGGACACGGCCGTATTTATCTTTGCATTATATATGGAAGTGCTCGAATTGCTTCAATAAATTATCAGCAAAGAGACGTAACTACGAATGGTCTTCCGATGCTAAATTGTACCAGTTGGCATTGGTGAGACTGAAGTCGTCTATGGCAAAGAAATGATCAATCGGTTGTGTGAAAAGTACAGACAAATGTTGGGTCCCGTGTATATCATCGAGGGTTGAATAATAAACTGACCGGTAAACTACATAGGCTAATAAAATTTGGTTCATTTTAACGAGATTAAAATCATAGAATTCAAGTCACAGAGAGTTTGAAGCAATCGTACAATTAGTTCATTTGTGACCAGAAGGATAAACCAAAGACAACATGAACAGAAAGTATAATCTCATGCTCATTCGTTTCGTGCTTACTGGCGACTCATCAGTAGGAGCCGGTATTACGCTCTTTAACCACTATATATTTGGGTGAGGAATGTGGGATAATAGGACCCAAATATATAGTGGTTAAAGGGCGTAATACCGGCTCCTACTGATGAGTCGCCAGTAAGCACGAAACGAATGTGCATGATTATAATCTATGTTCATGCTGTCTTTGGTTTATCCTTCTGGTCACAAATCAACTAATTTGTTATTAGAATCGCAACACCAAATATATACATACATATATATATTAGTTCTCCGCAACAAACAGTATTTAATCGTACACTTAAGCAGGAGGGAGGACCGAAATTCTGTACCTGAGAGCTAATTAACAAGACCAAAAATAAAAAGCTTATATTATTTAAAGTTAGTTAAATTTTTATTTTGTACTCGCGCATATTTATCTCCGGGTTAAGGTAGCCTAAGTAACAAGTAATTAATAACTAATATTAACAAACTAAAAAGGTGAGTTTATAAGCCAACAATCTACAACACTGTAATTTCACTTGGATGAGTGTAGACGTGCAGTAACTGATTACTTCTCAATCCAAAACGAGCGAGAGCTCATACATACGGGCATGGCGTACGCACATCTAGTGAATCGTCAGTAGGTGTCATTATTTCACTGTAATTTCACTTCGAGGAGTGTACAGCTGATGACACATACACACATACATGACACTATTACATAGTGAAAGAAAGATGTACCTAGGAGATCTACCAATAAATATAAATGAAACAGTCTAAACTAAATCTATCCCTTCACTTAATGGCCGTAAAATTGTTTGTGGGATGGGGTTTTCACTGCAAAAATGCTTCCAAAACCGGAAGCCGAAAATTTGGATTAAATTCTAAGAAAGTGGATGCAAACACTTTGTTGGGTACAATAAGGGTCAGGTAAATAATCTACAACGTAAAACTTATATGCTTCGTGAACGTGAATTATTCGAAGAAGATTAATAAATGTTTTCTTTATATATAATCTCCCGTCTGAGAAGCATATTAGACACGAGTTAAACATTAAAATAAAGTTGAAAATACACTTATTCTTTGTCTGAACGAGTGTTATTTTATTCTACATCTTGTGTTATCAAAAGGAAGGCTTCAATACAGGTGTACACTTTTACGATAGAACAGAATATTTAAAACCTTAACTGGAAGAATTTCAGTTTAAAAAATATACTAGTGGACCAACGTTTCATGTGTTAAAGTGTTGACACGATGGGCTAAAAATTGACTTGACTGAAACCGCAATTCGTATGTTATGAGCAAGTAGATAAAGGATATTAAGTTCACTATGACACATAATTTCATGCATTTGACTCGTTTGAGTTAGTTGCATATAAAAATGACTTTTATTGAGGTCGATTGATGAATTGCAAATTATTGATTTATTTTTTTACCTTTGTTGAGAAGAAGAGTTTAAAACCTATTAAAATATTCCGATGCGTTACTTAATGATAATCATCAGATTACATTATTCTAAGTTTTGAATACAAAATCGGGTTTTAGTTTATGTGTTTGTGTGATATTGTCGACATACAACAAATATCGTTTCGTATGTAATTTTTTTAAAAAAGTATCAGGTTGCTCGTTGCGTGTGCCGTTTGTCAAATCATTTGTATAATGCAAATATAATGAAAATTTTTGGATAATTTATTACAGTTCCTCGGAAAATGCAACTTGAAAGAATTTTGAATGCATGAAAGATCATTTTTTTAAATATATTTGTGCATATCGTTATAGAGAAGCTGGTGCTTACTTCATGTTGTCAGAATTCATATATATTTCATTTTTGTCCAACATGCAAATATTGTCTGACTATACATTATATTTCGATTAGCTTAATGCCTGGTCGAACATAGCTATACATGCATTGCCTTTGAAAAATATGAAACAAAAATGGATTATATTATTTATAATAAACAGGCATCATGTTACCATGTTAATTATAATTTAATTAAACCTTTAGAACCCATGTACAGTACAAATGCAATTGGCCAATTTATTATGTAATGCAGTGTGTTTGAAAATGTTATTAAGTCTATTTCCCATCTCACGTTTTAACTGTAAATTCGTAGTTTTTAAATCATGATGGACGCACAAATCCAGTTTATTTAACACATCGCACAAAATAGCCTAAATAGTATCTGTTTCAAGTACAGTGGGTTCGCTTTGAAGCCTCGGCTAGAATGTTTGGTTAGCAATCTAGGGTTAACGTCGATCAATTATGAAAGCACTGACGCCGTACAATTAAAGTAGTAGAGGTTCTAATTTTGGCGGCTGCATATTTAATGACAGATTTCATCAAAGTAAAATGAACCTGTAGATGAACATCATTAAATTAATACATCGGCTGGGGACGAAATCTGGTCAGTTGAAAATGTTCATTAATCCAGCAACAAGTTGGCATAAAAATCGCTTGTTCAATTCAAAATAAGTTGTTCAACTTGATTCCATGATTTTACTTGATTGATAATAACTAGAAAGGTGAAAAAATTAAATATGTATTCGTGTTTTAGAACTAATAAAAAAGATATGGATTTTATCATGAAATAATTGCAAATCATTTTGTCAACCTGATGAATGTAAATATTTTTATCTATGTTGCTTGCGTTTAAGCAGGACACTCTACACAAAGACTCAAGTGGATCATTTTCCGCGTTTGTCGGCCAATTGGAGGGAACAGTTTGGGATCGGCTGCCGTTGTAAGTGCCATAATTTTGCTGCTTTTAATTCATGGTTGATTATAAATTATCATCATTGGAAGCAAAAAACTTCAAAATTTTAAAATTGGTGTATGCACTGATTTGTTATTTTGCCTAATATTTCGCGATCAGGTCTACTTTATTGCTGTTTTATTTGATTTAAAGTTGTAGATTTTAGGGACATTTTTCATTTATGTCGAAAATTTGAAGTTCTTAGTGTATAAATTGTGACGAAAACAATAAAAGCAACACTTTGTCTTTGCGTGTAGTTTATTGGGTTTTAGAATAGAGTTTATTCAATTAATTTAATAAAAATAGGACATTTAATAATTAAGCGTAAATGTTTTAAATTTCAGTGTTTTTATAATTTAGTAATGTTTTAAGATATATTTGAACTATTCTGTATTGGGTGTTGCATATATAATAACAAATTAGTCCAAATAAGACCAGGAGGATAATCCAAATTCAGAATGAACGAAAGGTATAATCTCATGTACACCTACGTTTCGTGTTTACTGGCGACTCAACAGTCAGAATTGGTACTACGTTATTTATCCCCTATATATCTGGGCAAAGAATGGGGGAAATTGTACAGTACAATCTTTTATACAAATGTGTAAACATGCAGTAACGAAGGTAACTTGATATAAAGTTGCATTGCCAACGATTTCAGATAAATTTAACTATATTACTACTTGAATACACAATCCTATGTGGGAAATTATTGTTCAATTTTCCTACATTTTTTGACCAAATATATATTGTGTGTATGGTGTAGTAACAGCTTCTACTGATGAGTCGTCCGTAATCACAAAACACATGTGTACATGATGTTAAACCTTTCGTTCTTGTTGACTTTGGTCTACACTTCACATACATACATACATACATACATACATACATACATACATACATACATACATACATACATACATACATACATACATACATACATACATACATACATACATACATACATACATACATACATACATACATACATACATACATACATACATACATACATACATACATAAATACATACATACATACATACATACATACATACATGCATACATACATACATACATACATACATACATACATACATACATAAATACATACATACATACATACATACCTATATACATACATACATACATACATACATACATACATACATACATAGATACATACATACATACATACATACATACATACATACATACATACATACATACATACATGCATACATACATAAATACATACATACATACATACATACATACATACATACATACCTGCATACATACATGCATACACACCTGCATACAGGCATACATACATACATACATACATACATGCATGCATACATACATACATACATGCATGCATACATACATGCATACATACATACATACATACATACATACATACATACATACATACATACATACATGCATACATACATGCATACATACATACATACATACATACATACATACATACATACATACATACATACATACATACATACATACATACATACATACATACATACA